>OX375869.1:1816955-1838931 GCA_947359475.1 Heligmosomoides polygyrus bakeri
GTGCTGCGATGTCAACCTCTCGAGCAAGGATTGTAACCGCGACCCCAACCATTGCGCCACCATGGCTACGCTGTCTGTGCTCCCCCAACGGTGTAGAAATCTGACATCAACAAGAACATCATTGTTCATTGCAGGTCTGCACACCCTAGCAGTGCCAAGAGGGCCATTGTAAGTAACATGTTTCGCACAGCGGCGTTGGTATCCTCCTCCAACGACGAATTCGAGTTCGCTTCAAGGGAGATAGCATAGCGTATCTCGTATAGCGTTGTCCAATGGGTACACTTTCAACAGCCTGCCTAAGCAACGTCGTCCGCCTGCAGGAGCACAAAGACGCAGAGAACAAGAGCGCACCAAAACTCCTCTCTTGGTGCCTTTCATCACGGATGCTCTTAGTGCTCAAGTACGGGAATGTATACGCAAGGCTGACTTAGAAGGTCTGGTCAGGCTAGTTAACATACCGCCTGCTAACCTCAGAACGCAACTTGTCAGGAACAGGCTGTACGATCGCGCTTGTGATACCCCGTCCTGCATGGTCTGCCCGTTCGGAAAGGAAGGGGATTGCACGGCCTCAGGTGTGGTATACCTCATCACTTGCACGGAGTGCAATGAGGAATACATCGGTAAGACGGGCAGGCCGCTTTGGGTGAGGGTCAAGGAACACATGGACGGGCTTCGGAGATGTCAGATTTCTACGCCGTTGGGGGAGCACAGGCAGCGTAGCCATGGTGGCGCAATGGTTGGGGTCGCGGTTACAATCCTTGCTCGAGAGGTTGACATCGCAGCACGCAAGACTCTCGAAGCGCTGGATTGCCTTCAAGAATCCCGCGATCAATAGGAGGGAAGAGCGCGTAGCGCTAACCCAGGAGCTGGCCCCATTTGCTGACCTCTGTGGGCTCGACCCCGGAGGGCGACAGCCGGAGGGTCGCTGAGGGGTTGACCCTAGGCGGTAGTCTCATTCACCCAAACTGCCTCCATCCGAGGGTGACGCACCAGCCTCTTGGCTGCTTCCATAAGGTTAGTTGGGCTGTCTCACTCCCTTTTCGTCTCCTTTTCCTATTAGTTCCGGAAACTCCTGTGACTTGAAATAGTTCTTGGACGAGTAACCTTTCAAACCTCGCTTGACTGTTCCAGGCTCTGAAGAAGGCGGATACGCCGAAACGTCAGCCGAATAAAGTGTGGTTAACAATCTTGGCTCCGCAGCGCGAACAGTCCTATTGGTATCAACGTCATGCAAAGATTCAACGACAGTCGATCATGGAATATGTCTCTGATGTGTTCTGCCTCTCAAGAAAAACATAGGGCTAGGCTCCACCACACATTGACACTCCAGGCTGACCATGCGACACGACGGAAGCCTAATCTTCAGCATTCCGCTGCTGCGGAAGCCGGTCATTGTCACTAATGAACCGCCTCCAAAGTTGCGACGACGGGAGCTTCTCGCAGGTGTCTCCATTAATGTCGGTATCCATCGGGGTCATCCAAATTAAATTTCTTTCATCTATATCAACGGAAAAAATCTAATTTGGATAACCCCGATGGATACCGACATTAATGGAGAGACCTGCGAGAAGCCCCCCGTCGTCGCAACCTTGGAGGCGGTTTGAAAGCGGTTCACTAGTGACAGTGATCGGCTTCTTCAACAGCGGAATGCTGAAGCTTAAGCTCCCGTCTCACGCACAGTCTGAAGTGTCAAGGTGAAGTGGAATCCAGCCTAATGCCTTTCTTGAGAGGCAGAACACATCAGAGACATGTTCTGCAGCAGGGCAGCGCTGCAGTCCATGTAGCTAGTTTGACCAAAGATTGGCTCCACCGTCACAACATTCTAGTAACGGAGTGGCCAGTCTGTTCTCCTGAAAGCAGCGGAATAGAGAACATGTGGGGATCGTGGTTCAATGAGCCTACACGAATAACCGACAGTTCAATGACGTGGTGGTAATGTTGATTACATGGGACACCAACAAAGACAGAATGATCCAGCCAACAAAGACAGAATGATTTCTGCCATCTGATGAGGCTCATAAAAAACGGAGGCTATTCAAAATGAATGGGACGAAATCGATTACTCTGACGTGATAGTGACTAGCGATGTAGAATAACCTCTTTCTATTTCAGAAATATAGGTTCCTGACAGGTTTGCGGCACAATCTTGAGATGCAGAGATGCAACGAAGAACGTCGTTGTTTGCTTGGTTATAAGGCTTATTACTGCCTACAAACCGCACCAACTTGCACAGTAACAGCAACTACACCACCCACTTCTCCCACTCCTTTCAACAAATCCCCCCCCCCCCCTCTCCCACCTCTGCCAGCCACCTCTACCACCCTGTTTAACTCACCGGAATTCGCCGAGACCAGATTGGCCAGCGCCTCCGTACACATCACCACTTTTTCGTCGGCCGACATCTGATTGGCATTCGTCGCCGACCAATCGATCTCTATCAAATCGCCGTTGGCCGGCTTTTTCCGATGTCCAGTCAGCTCCGGAGCGTGCCGACCCATGAAGTCGAGCAGATCCATCGCCACTTTCTTCGGCTCCTAGAAGAACTCCTTTCGCCTAATCCAACAAATAGAACATAGAAATTTATTGAGGCAAAAGATACAAACTCAGTTGCGCACAAAAAATGGCTTTTTATAGACAAAAGCAAAAGCAAAAGCGATTTCTGCGGCCTAGCGCCCGCCAAACGTCTAGTTGGGGGTTCGCCCCCTAACGCCGAGAATAGAACAACCCCAATGTATCTCCATTATCCTTTAGACATTCTTAGCGTTAAGTAAAAACCCGGTTTTGCTATATAGATTAGTGCAGCGGGCTATGGTAGGGCAGACTCTTCACTGCTCATATGAAGCCATCCACCCTCTATCGCATATACGCGATTTATTCTCCAATATGCTCGTTCTCTACGAGAAACAGATCAGAAAGTCCCAACCCGAAGTGCTTAGTCCATCCGCAGAAACATAATTAAACTTAATCGGTATTGGTTGACAGGTTGACACCGTTTACTGTCCGACGGCAATAATACTCCTCCGAATCCCATAGTCACTCTTCCTACCTCCCCTCCCCCTCCCCACTAACATTTCCTTAGCTATGTGCTGGCAAAGCAACGGAGTGATAGTCAAGCACGCAGATATGACACTGAGTCCCGCCTTACGTGTCATCACGTTGCCGCACGTCTATGACACTTCTGTACTCTGACACACGTGCCACGACTTCTGTGATCCGGCTTCAGAAACCCAACGCACATTGGACCATATTGAGGTAAAATACTGGTCCCCCTTATTCCCCCGCCGCTCTAATGGTCCCCTTTGCTGGTCCCCCTCCTGCTGGTCCCCCTTACGCAGAATTCCTACGCAAGTTGGACGTCTGCAGCACGTCTTTTGAACCCCTGCGCACGATGTATGACGTATTCATCACGTATTCTGAATAACGACACACGTTGACGACGTCTACAGCAGGTGTTCTGTATCCCTACGCACGTTCGGCGACGTCTTCGTCAGGTCTTCTGAATCCCGACGCATTTTGAACGACGTCTGCGGCACATCTTCCGATTCCCGGCGCTCGGCACTTGATCCTCATCCATTCCCTAGCACGTTGCCCGCTCAAAATATCGTTGTGCGATCTGCCGCCAAGGATATAGTTCGTCAGCAATCGCCCATGGTTAAGCGCAAAGAAAGCCCAGCTGGCATACGCCGCACTGCCGTTGGCATCTCTTGGTCCCCCTCCCCGAGACGGACACGTGACATCAACCGATTATATAGGGTCTATATTCCATCAAAATATCCCTATGCTTCTTTTTAAAATTAATTTGTAGCTAATTTTTCAGAACTTCCTTCTGTTTAAGGAAGTTTTTGAATTTTTGTCGAATCTTTTTGGTAAAAAAAAATCGAAAAATGACGTAGGAAGTCCATTCCATGTCTTAAGAACATGGGCCAAAAAAGATCCTTGAAACATTTTGAGTGCGTTTTTGTACTGACAGAGGCCGGCCACAATTTTTTTTACAGATACAGAAATTCATTCAGCTGAAATTAATAATAACATTGAATAATACTTCGTCCAAAACTTATTCATAGTTTGGCATAATTAAAAAATTAAAAACGCCTACGTAGTAAAGTGTCTTACTTGCAGAACAAAAGCTGGCTGCTCGTTGTAAATTCGCACGAAAATATCACCAACGATGAGCTCTTTGGCGTGAATCGACAACTGGAATTCAGCTCCGAATAGCTCGCTCTGAATAATAAAAAGCGTTGTTAGTGAAGAATTTTCCACTTGGCCATGTAAAAGACGTACCGTCTGCTCCCTCGAGGTACGATGCCGCTCAACAAACTCCAACACTTCAGCTCGCGTGCCGTTATCCCAGATCAGATATGGATTTTCCGTGTTGCAGTTCAATGTTTTTAGAACCTGAAAAAGATGGTATACAAGGGTTATTCACCTCTTGGAAGCAAAGCAATCAAAACGACTTAACAATGGACCGCAAAAAGAATGGTAAGAAACGGCTGTTAGCGATATTTCAAGAGATCCGTTGTTCCTTTTCTAAGCCTCCTTCTCTGCTGGACAACACTCACTTTAATAGCTATTAGGTTGTAACGAAATAAATGGCACTGAACCACTGTAAATTTAAACAGTTAATATCTCGGCTTGTAGGCAAGTTTATTAATCGAAATAAAAACCTTCTGATTCTACACATCTTTGCCAACGTGACACAAGCTTTTTTATCCCAGTAGCATAAAAATCGGAAGTTCTGGAATTGACGAAATCTTCGAAGGCACTTTCGGCATCCTGTTGGTATTTGAATATTTTCCCTACCAAGAAGTCGCCAAGATGCTTGAAGAAATGGTAGTCTGTTGGGGAGAGGTCGGGAGGAAACGGAGGATGTGGTAGAGTTTCAATGCTCAGCTCATCCAATTTCTGCAACGTCATTCGTGCTACATGGGGGCGAGCATTGTCGTGCAGAAGGAGAACTCGCCTTCGGTTTACCAAGGCCGGTCGGATATCCTTCAACTTTTTCATCATTTCTTCAATTCCAATGCAGTACTTCTCTGCCGTGATGGATTCACCGGGAGGGAGGAAGCTGTGGTGAATAATTCCCAGCGAACACCACCATACTGTCACCATTACTTTCTTTTGGTGCAAATCCGGCTTCGCAAGGACCTTGGTAGGGACTCTCATCGCTGTCCACCCACTGTGCCGATCGTCGCCTGTTGTCGTACATTATCCATTTCTCGTCACAGGTTACGATGCGATCAAGGAATGGGTCCGTTTCGTTCCGTAGAAGCAGTGCGGACGAGATCTCATATAGTCGGTTTCTTTGCTCCTCGGACAGCTCGTGAGGCACCCATCTTTCCAGCTTTTTGGTCTTTCCAATTTCCTTCAGATGCCGGGCAGCTGTGTTGTGACTGACGCCAAGAACCTTCGCTATCTCCTTGGTACCTTTGTGTGGATCCTCCTCTACCACATCTCTCAGCTTGTCCTCATCAACACCACTATGCCTCCCACGACCTTCATGTTCTTCCAAGCTCTCATCTCCATTCCAGAACTTCTGATACCAACGATACGCCGTCCGAATTGTGGAACTCCTTGACCGAATGCGGCGTTGATCTTCTCGTCCGCCTCCTTAGCTGTAGTGCCCAGCTTGAATTCATACAAGTAAATGCCTCGGATTACCCTTTTGTCCATCTGCAAAAGAGTCAATAAAACTCTAAAGTTTTCCCACTTTTACATAGAAAATTTGGTACTCACCGGTAGAGCAAAGTTTGCGCTTCTAAATGATATGCCACATGTTACGGTTTGTTCTTGATCAAACGTGTAAAGACGCGCCAAAATATGGCGCGAGCCAGTGCCATTTAATTCGTTACAACCTAATATATTGGAACAGCCCCTTATGTCAGATAGTAGAGAGGAAAAAGAAGAACTGAGACGCTCTCGTCCGTGTTTATACCACTTTTACCTCGAATTGGACACTTTTTCAGTGAAACCGGACACTTTTCTAAGAAAACTTGGCGTTTGTTTACATCTTCTGAAGCAAAAAGAGTGTCTTCCAGACTTTCCGAGTTGGTTAGAAAAATCTTTTGCCTAAGAAAAATTCAGTCAGTCCTAAATTCAATCAGTTCAACTCAGTCTTTCTAAGAAATTTTTTGATTCACTTGCTCGTATAATTGTCTTCTTTTCCCACTAAACTCTACTGCCTTCAACGAACTTTAAACCATTGTTTTTCCTTGAATTATAAAAAAAATTACACATATTCAAATAAGATGTTCATTTATTGGCGCAGATGAATCAAGAAATTCCAAAGAATGTCATAGTAAATGTCCTTGCAGAAAACCTGACCGTCTCGGAGAGCGCAAGAGGCTCGTTTTGACTTGGGGATACCCAGTTTGATTTCAAAAGCGTCAAGCTTGCTCAGAACACTGTCCAATTTGACGAGTCCAATAGACATTGGATCCGACGCCGATTCGGATAACTCGGATTCGTCATTTTTTCCAAGCCCTAGTTAAAAGTATTGTGTAAATAATGACATCTTTGAAAAGTTTGGACCCTAGGTCGATTCGGATAGGGGCCATTTTCAGCAGATGAGTTTTCAAAAAATTCAGATAACTGATTTTTGATAGGAAATCTGATATCCTATCCGATTCGGATATCCGATGTGAAGTCCGAAGATAAATCAGCTATTTGGATCTTCTGAAAATCTTTCCTGTGGAGGCTACTCTTATCTGAACCATTTCGAAATCCGGAGCTTCTCAAAAATGTTAATATTCGCATACTCTTTTCAACCGGATTTCAAAAATTACAAATTTCGAACCACCTGAAACAGTGTCGGATCCAATGTCTAGTGCCCAATTTGGTGAGAGCGGTATACCTGCTCGGAAGTTATGGAAAACTTCCAGTAAAAGAATTAAGAGCAGAAAAAGTACCCAAGACTTACCATGTCGTTGCTTTCAGTCCTCATACAGCGACAGATATATGGAGTCAAAAGAGCTCGAAGACTGTTCTGGACTCCATCGTTATCTGGCGTTGCTTCTCTGAAACGAATGCAATCAAAATACAGCTTCCATCTGATTTCAAAACGTTTGCAAGAAATCCTAAGACTAATCTTGGTAGCGTATACAGCTTACTTAGCACCTGTAAGAAAGAATAACCTTACCTGAAGCCTGCCAGACACGCCAGCGCTTCACAAGAAACCCGAGCCAAGCGATTCGCCAACGCCTGCTTATTTGACTCCTCACTGTGTGACACACCTGAATAAGACAACTACTGCCAGAAAGTCAGTAGGTGACTTCGTGAAGCAAATCTGAACACTAACCACCCTCATCTAAAGTGAAGTCAAAGTGGAAGAGATGCGGAACAAGCTGCCACAGCACTCCTGTCTGAAACAACTGCGTCTGTAGAAGCGTGCAGACGGCGAACGAGCAGATGCACTGCGCCGCAGCTGACGAAAGACGAGGGAGATTCTGGAACGGATTGATATGGGCTGATAAGCTGAAGAAGTAGCCGGGTTAAAGCCGTTCGAACCACTTACGGGGAACTGCAGCAGGCGACAAATGTTGCCGAATACCGTCGGCATCTCGGCGATTCGTTGACGACACGCCTCGAACCCGGCCGCGGTGGCGAAACAGTTGCAGATGTGCTCGCATACCTGTACTATTTATTCAGTAATTAGGTTGGAAACTTAGTCCCCGCCGTTTTTTAACATCTTATTCCAAATTTCGCTGGAAGTTTGCATAACACTATATGCCATTCGGAGGAGAATGACTAACTCTATAAGAAGGTATGTTCCGCTTTTACCCACATTTCGATTTTTGTTAATTTTTAGGTCATTAAAGTGATAAGTCAAAAAAGAAAAACGACCTTTACCGACAGCTCCTTCTCTCTGCCTACATTTGAGTTTTTTGCACAATGTCACGAAACTTTCGAAAAAGGATGATTTGCTCTAAAAAATGTGTGCTGGGTTTTTCGTTAATTATCAGGCTATTAATGGCAGTGTTCAGAAGACATAAATTGTTTTTATCAACAGCTTCTTCCCTGTTTTTTAAACAGTGTTATATGTTGCTGGGAAGGGATAGTTTTGTTCTATCAAAGGGTGCGTTGCGTTTATTTGTTCATGCTAATTTTTACAGATTTTCAGCGAAATGTAAGGCTGACGGTAGAGGTCATTTTTCTTTTTAAATATTTCGCTAAAAATTTTCGAAAGTCAGCATGAATAAACGAACGCAACACACGTTTTGATAGACCAAAACAGTCTCTTTCGAAAACGACACATATCTTGGTCCAAAAAAATAACCAGAGGGAAGGAGCACCGTGGCATATTGTTCTCATCTCTACCAGCACGGTACAGGTCGAGGAGATGCTGAACGAGCTCAACGTGGCAGGTATGAAGATTGGATTGGACATGAATATGTCCAACACGCGATTTATGGTCAACCAGTGGTGTGACACGGGACTCGTAAGGTTAAATGGAGTCGCTCTACAATAGGTCGACTCCTACGTCTATCTGGGAAGAGAGCTGAACATGGACAACGACCTCGCTCCTGAATTCGCCCGCAGGAGACGCGCAGCATGGGCACCTTCAGTTCGGTTCGCGAAGTCACCGATCAGGTCAAGGATCCCGGCCTCAGGGCCTCGATATTCAACGCCTCTGTACTGCCTGCGATGTGTTACGCGACGGAAACCTGGCCCGAAAACAAGACAATCGCCAGAGCGATGCGAACTACGCATCGTGCACTGGAGAGATGTCTTCTAAGGACAAGCCTTCGTCAGTAATGGCAAGAAGGCCTACGAAGCTCGGAGCTACGGGAGAAGTCGCAATTAGCAGACCCGCTGCAGTACATGAAGAAGTCCAAATATCGCTGGGCCGGACACCTGCTTCGACGAAAGGACGATAGATGGAGTCTCCGTGTCACAGAATGGCTCCCGAGAGACCACAAGAGACCACTGGGACGACCGCCAACGCGATGGGCAGACTCATTCTCAAGATCTTTCAGAGGGCAGAGTCTGCCTCTCTGGATGCAAGCAGCCAGAGATCGAGCGGTCTGGAAGAGTTGTGGTCACCGCTGAGAAGACCTCCAGCCGACAAAACGACCATCAAAGTATCAATGTTAGTAAGTAAGTAGGAGCTCATGTTAAAAATAATTTATGACTTCTAGACACTCCACATCAATAAATCTGAAAATTAACGAAAATCAAAATGAACAAAAAACCCAATACACGTTCTTATAGAGAGAATCATTCTCTTTCAATGGTGTACAACGTTGTGCAAGCGCAACGTAAGCAGAGAGAAGGAAGAAGGAAGAGGGGAAGAAGGAACTGTCGGTGAACTGCTATTTTCTACTCTTTTTTCCTTTCTACTTTAATTTCCTAAAAATTGCCGAAAAATCGAAATGTGAAAAAGCGAAACCCACTTTATAGTATAGCAAATCAGTCTTTTTCAACCGGCATATAATATTATGCAAAACCTTAAAGCGGAATTTAACAAATGTTTAAAAAAGGCGGGCCTTAGCTTCCAACCTAATATTTAATTATTTATTCAAGGCACATGAGGTAATGCGCAATACTGAGTATTAAAAAAATCAGATCTATCCTAGTCCGGGGGGCACATAATTAAAAAGAAGGTAACAAAATGAATTGAGACTTACCGAGCAGCTCCTGGGGAACAAGATGAAACCTAAAAGAGCCCAAAAAACGAAAAAATAAACAAAAAATAAAAAATCGCCGCGGTTTTACAACCGACTCGGCGGGCAAAGAGCGACGGAATGGAGGCATGCCGCGTACCTACCGCCGGCTGACATGTTATACCCAGGATATAACATGGTGAGGAGGGCGCATGAAGCCGCACGCCGCCTGCTGACCGCGGCCTGACATGTTATAACCAGGATCTAACATGGTGGGGAGTGCACACAACTTTGCCTGCTTACAACCGCAACAAATGTTTTTTTGTTTTTTTTTTCTTTGTGACTTTTCTTGCTTAGTTCCATGTTGCTCCGTCAGAGCCGCTCAGTAAGTCTCATGTGGATTTGTTACATATAATACTTTTTAGTTATGTGGCCCCCCGGACTAGGATAGATCCAAAAATCATTAAAAAACGCCTTCTTAAGGATCACTAATAGACGAAATTTCAATAAAAACCGAAATTTTCGCTGAAAAAAGACTCACCTGAACAGGCATGTCCGTTGGCGCAGAGCTCAGAGTGATCACCGGCACACAGCGATCGAAAGCTGTTTGGAGAGCCTGAAACCACAAAGAACGTCAAAAGCGACTCCAAAGCCTCTTGAGGCTAAAAATGACCTCCAATCCCTGTTCTCTGCGCAGCTGTTCAGCGTTCAGGGCACTGCTCATCAGGGTATGATTCGCCAGCTCCACTGCAGCGCTCAGCAGCGTTCCACCGCCTTCTTGGAACAGGGACGAGTTCTTCGCTTCCAGGTCAATTGTCCTGATCAGCTGACCGTAGCCGGCGTATTTGTAGGCGGATAGCTCTAAACGAAACGAATTTAAGCACATTCGGGGCCTATACATGCATGCCACCTCGCCCACCTTGACTATGTCGGCTGTAAATGATGCTCTGCGCCTGAAGGAAGAGGACAATCCGCTGAGGATCGGGCATCGACGACCGGGCGGCATCACTCGACAACAGTTCGTAGGCAGTGTTGATCTTCTCGAACATATCGCGACCTTCTGGGTTCTTGTCGGGGTGGTAGCGCGGAGCGAGCTTGAAGTACGCGCGACGTATCACCGATGCATCTTGCCATCTGAACAGCGGTATCCCTGGAGACCTAGGCTGAGAGACATACTTTCGCCCACTTACCCCTCTTCCATCGTATTTAGACCGAGAGTTTCTCGAGCCTGCTCTACCGACATGACCGGCGGCTTCTTTTCCAGCTCCTCAAACCACGCTGCCAAGCATGATCGCAGGAACGGTATCTAAATATGAACAGAATACGTGACACTATATGCCGTCAAGAACGCTCTATTCACCCTATAGGGCCCATACAATTACTTATCCTCTCCATACAATCCTCCTACCAATTCATAGACCTCGATGGGAGGACTGGCTTGGTTGCCCTGAGCGGGATTTTAATATTGAAGCCTTGATCTCTCCTTGCAGATGGTCACACTTTAAATAAATGTCACTTAATAGTAGCCAGTCACTCATTAGACTTTTCAAGAAGCTGAAGGTACTTACCATCGCCATACAAAAAATCTCTACCCCTTTAGCCCTTGCTGAAACGGGAATTTTTTGCGTCTTGAGTGACTTTTAAAAAAGCTTCCTAAATATTAGGTCGTTACATATGACGTGGCCGATTTTGCTACCTCAAATTCTGCTTGATTCTCCATGGCTTCCAATGTTCCCGTTTCAGGCACTGCATATAGTTTCTTGAAGCGCAGAATCTCCGCTTTCTCACCATTTATTAGGTTGTCCCAGAAGTCTTCGCCGTTTTTTCAACGATTCACTGCTGATTTCGCCGGCGGTTTCTTGCATAGCACTGCATAGCTTTCGAAAGAGAATGATTTGCTCTATCAGAACATGTATTGCATTTCTTTTTTCATCATGAATTTTGTCAATTTTTAGGTCGTTGATATGAAAAGTGAAAAGTGAAAAAGTAGCCATTTGCGCACTTGTTCTCTCGGCTTAGGTTTGTAATTTTTTGCGCCGTTTTTTATAGCATTTGGAAGACAATGTTCCGTACTACAAGAATATGTGTTAGTGCTATTTGCTCATTTGTCCTTTATTGATTTTTAGGTCATCAAATTGGGACGTCCGAAGGAGGATGGTTATTTTTGCCGACAGCTCCTGCTCTGTGGTTGGACTTTTTGGGTTGGTTTATATGTCATTCGAAAGAAAATGTCTTGCTCTATAAGAATTTGTGTCGCGTTTATTGATTTCTATTGAATATCAACGAAATGCCAAAAAGAGAAAAATCGTCTTCACCAACAACTCCTTCTCCTTCTTCAGTTGTTCATATTCGACAGAAATCAGCGTGAGCCAATAAACGCGACACAAATTCTTACTGAGCAAGACATCCTCTTCCAAACGACATATAACACCAAGCAAAAAAGTTCAACCACAGAACCGGAGTTTTGGTAAAAATTCGGACGGAAAAGTCGGAATTCCCAATTTGATGGCCTGAAAACCAATAAAGGACAAGTGAGAAAATAGGATCAACACGCATTCTTGTAGTACAGAACATTTTCTTCCAAATGCTATGAAAAGCTGTGCAAAAAATTCCAAACCTAAGCGGAGAGAACAAGTGCGCAAATGGCCACCTTCTCACTTTTTCACTTTTCACTTCAACGACCTAAAAATTCACAGCATTCATGATGAAAAAAGAAATGCAATACACGTTCTGATAGAGCAAATCATTCTCTTTCGAAAGCTATGCAGCGCTATGCAAGAGACCGCTGGCGAAATCTGCAATGAATCGTTGAAAAACGGCGGGGACTTATGGGACAACCTAATATGACATTTGTGACATGATTGCCTCCTGCCGAGTTTTTGACGTCGTTTTTACAGTATGAATCAACATGATATTCGGGTGCTCTACTTTTATGAATGAAGAAGTGGACACAACACCGCTGCCAGAACGCACAATTCGCCACTGATTCGAAAGGATTCGACCTGGAGATGAAAGTCGGGATGAAAGTAAATGATAAAACGCTAAGACACTTGTCTTTCGTCAAAGCTGCGCAACCTAAGGGAGCCTTTTTGGACAAGATCGTGGCATACGACCGAAAAAATTGATCCTATATGACGATCATCGGGGGGTGGAGCGTTCTACGCCCTCGTCCCCCTGGCCCGCCCACCTTGCTCGAGAGTCCAGTGGCTGCCTTACGAGATAGTGAAGACGCAGACCTTTGACACGCCTCTGTTTAAAGGGTGGGGGGTAGAACGCTACTCCACCCGATCGTCGTCGCTCTGCACAGTGGCAGAGAGCCGCGAGGAGATGCTGAAACCAATGGCCGGATTCATCAAAGTTACTGCAGTGACTTTAACGGAGAATTGTAAGCGAAAGCTGAGATAACGCGGCTTATCGCTCACCATATCGCTTGATAGGCCGCGTTATCTGAGCTTTCGCTTACAATTCTCGGTTAAAGTTACTGCAGTAACTTTGATGAATCCGGCCCAAGTCTCCATCCGAAGAAGACCGTATGGTGGACAATGGCTGGTGTAGCCCATAACGAGTTCTTGAAGACTGGACAGACTACCACAGCGGAGCAGTGCTGTGCCGAAATTGTAGTGATGCGCCAGAAGTTGACTGAAAAACAGCCGGCTTTGGTCAATCGAAGAGGTCCAATCCTTCTGATGACAACGCGTGTACGCACGTTTCAAAAAAATTTTATCCAGAAAGTGGTTGAATTGTTTACGAAACTATACCCATCCAGCATATTCAACAGATCTGTCGCCTACCGATTCTCGTTCTTCAAGTATTTAGACCGTCCTGTAGGGGATAAAAAATTCAGCTACCAAGATGATGTTAAAAATGACTTGTTTTTTTATTAATTCTCTTCGGTTTTTTAAAAAGATGGAATATGTAGTCTACTATTGCGTTGTGAAAAGTGTGTTAATTGTAATGGTGCTTATTTCTAATAATAAAATTGCTTCCAAGCAAAGTTATGATCTGCCAAATTCTTCAGTCAAAATCGGCCATTTCAAATGCAACGAAGTACTAGAAGGTAATACATATATCGGGAAACTCTCACCGGATCCCTGATCTCCCAGTCCGGAAACCGTTGTCGATCACACAAATGACGAAGGTAATACACGTAGCAGAACAGCTCATTGTTCAGTTCAGGATAGTCGATCAGAGGTATCGGGCAGTACGTGTACAGCGCCTGAAAAGCTCTTCTCAGATCGTGCAGGGGTGCTCTAAACACTATACCACACCTTCACGTTGGACGTGAGACGATTCGAGAAGTCCGACACATGCACAGCAATGCGCTCAATAAGATGACGTCTGAAAAACTCGATGCGGACTTCTAGGAAAACTGTAGTATATATGTATAATATTGAGCAACCCAGCTCCACATCCCTTTTGAATTCTTCACAAGGAGCTGTGACCGGCGGATACGGAGCCGGCTTACCCAGGGTCGTAAACTGGTATCCGGGGGAGATATCGTAGCAGCGCATGTAGGCGTGCCACCACCGACTTTCCTGGAAAGCCTCTCATCCACACACTACTACCTGCAATCCACTTGGTGTGATCTTCCTCTAATTGTTCTCCTCGTTTCCCCTTTGAAATTATATCTCATTTGTGATAAATATTGCTCCCAGTCCTAATATTTTGTGATCGTAGTTGAAATCTGAGGCAGCCGGATTTGGTTGTGGAAATACGCTAAAAAGCGTACAGAAAAAATCCGGCTGCCTTATAGATTTCAACGACGATCACAAAAGATTAGGACTGGGAGCAATATATATCACAAACGAGATACAATTTCAAAGGGGAAACGAGGAGAACAATTAGAGGAAGACCACTCCAAGTGGATTCCAGGTGAGTAGTGTGTGGATGAGACGGCTCTCCAGGAGAGTCGATGGTGGCACGCCTACATGCGCCGCTACGGTATATCCCCCGGATACCAGTTTACGACCTGGCTCAGCCGGCTCCGTATCTTCTGGTCACAGCTCCTTGTGAAGGATTCAAAAGGGATATGGAGCTGGGTTGTACGATATAAGTACATACTACAAAACCACAAATTCAATAAACAAAAATAAAATTCTATTCCAGCCGTTTAGACTGCTGTCAGCACGGCACGATCGATATCGATTAGACGGCGCGAAAGGTCGATAAGGCTGCGCACGTAATGATGGTTCAAGCATAGAAATTCCTTTAATGGTCTCACCTCATCTGCGTGCTCCAGATAATCTCCGGATTATCAAACTCTCCCAGGAACACTTCAGCGTATTTATCCGGACCGTACTCTTCTAGGTAAAAAATCGCTGCAGCCGGCAGCAACGGGGCAAGAATAGACTGCGAGGTTCCTTCGAGTTGAGGCTTAAAGCAATTTTCACGAGCTGCTATCGAAAACTTGTGGAAAAATGATTAACATTTGTGAAGACTTACTAGTGCTGTTCGGAACGCTTGCTTCTTATGTGTGTAGTGCAAAAATCTAGCGATCGGCAGTACATTGGAGCCATTATACATGAGAATAAAGAAGAAAACACCGGATAAATATAGACGAGGAAGGAAAGGATTATCCTGAAAACAGCATACCTAACCATATTTCCTTAATGCAAGTTCCGGCACTATTTTATAATATAATACTTCCAGGACTCCCGAGGTTGAGGAAAGGTCGAAAGAAACTTTTCTCCCAAACTTCGGCTGGGGAGAGGGTTATTCGGGGTGCTGGTCACAATCTTACATATCCGTTCTTGTTGTTACACTGGAGTACGACAGGTTACGGTAGGTACGGCTGACTAGCGTCATAGTTACCGATTTCGTCCAAATTTCGTCCAGGGGCTATCTGTGGGGTGCTGATCACGAATCTGGCATCCGTTTTTGTTATTACACTGGAGTACAGTAGTTACGGGTAAGGAACACTTTAGAATATCCTACCTTTGCACAGCAGTAGTGGCGCATGTACCGTAACCTACCGTAATCGGCCAAAATTTCAAAAACGGGTTCAGATTCGCGACCAGCACCTCAAATGACCCTCTGGGCGAAGTTTGGGCGAAATCGAAGATTATGACCTCGAGAACCTTAGTCACCCGTGCCTACCGCAGCCCACCGTAATCGGCTGAAATTTCAAAACGGCTGTCAGATTCGTGATCATCACCCCAAATAACCCCCTAGGCGAAGTTTGAGCGAATTTTTTTCTCGAGCTCTACTCGACCTCTGGAGTCCTCAACGTATAATCTACATTGAGATGTTCTCGCTAAACATCAGGGATGTAGGCTATCCAGCGTTTAGTGTAGTTTATACTTCAGCCTCGCGCAACACGGCAGCACTACAGTTCACTTCATCGATTAGCTAGCGCAATAAATCAATAAATACGCACTCGAACTGCCGCACCGCGCCCTAGTTGAAGTATAAAACCCACATAATGCAATGAAAACCGCACCTGCATGACTAAATGTACAAGAGTAGCGACCCGTTGAACAATACTTGGATCATAGGTGAGCAACAGCTGAACAATTTGATACAGTAATGTCGGTTCTGTAAGGCTCTTTTTCACCTGAGGCATCGGACGCACAACACTGTTGTTGTCATCCCTGAAATATTCGTATTAGAAACGATACTTCACTAATCTCATGGCCAAACGTTTAGTTCTGAAAAGCGTACCTTGAAGGAAAGTACTCGCACATCTGAATCATTATATCCAAGCACAGCGTGCACAGCTGGGTAAAGTTGTACAGCGGTGTGGCAGGCTGCAATGGGATCCGATGAGATGAAAATGTTTGCGCCCATTCTATCCTAGTCGGAGGGGGCACAGGTAGAACAGCAATACAATCACAAACATTCTACTGGCCTTGATTGGCTAGAAAATTCCACAGAAAAAGAATATACGCCACTTCAGTGTGCCTTTATGAAAACAGATTACAGTCGCCTCCCGTTATAACGTCTCCGGATAAGACGTGACTCTCAATATAACGTAGATTTTCCCTGGTCCCGGCCAGCTTACCTTTGCGCCAATACAAATCCACTCCGCTTAAGGGATCATTTAGTGTGCACGCGACACGCGACGCGATGTGATGGTAAACTCCCATATCGATTCATCGCGTCGCGCGATCGATATAAGAGTCCACATAACGCCGCGTCGCGCATCGCGCGCACACTAAACAGTCCTTAAGGTCCCGTTTGTACTTCCAACGCCGAGCGACGCGACGGCATGCAAAGTACCCAAATTGATCGATCGCATCGCTTAATCAATATGGCCACTATACGTGTCGTCGCGTCGCTCGGCGTCGAAGTATAAACGGGACCTAAGACGCGTCGGATACAACGTTACTCCCGGAAGGAACTCTGATTTCAAAATGACTCCCGTTATAACCCAGCCCGGGCCCAGTTCCGGTCCCGCATGGAAAATGAAGAGGGGCAAGATGCTGACTGCGTCTGCGATCAGACCTACCCTCGTATTGCATCGTTCGAAATCGCGACCGCACCTGTGCGACAATGAATTTGATGCAAGAAGACGTTTTTCATGTGTGCGCGACCCACAAAAGTGTTCATAGTCAGCAGTATGTCGAGCAGAGTATAAGGCTCCCATAAGTCGTTAGAAGCTGCCATAAATTGAAGGGTTTCCTCTATCAGAAACGACAGAAGGTGGGGATTAAAACTCAGACTAATCATAACAACAAGTTTCTGATGCCCATTCAGGACGAACATCTCCGAGTGCCCCTGCTACGTGTACATATCTGGGTCGCAAAGTCAACATGGCCAACGACCTAGCGCCGGAGTTGGGTAGGAGGAAACGAGCGGTTTGGGTGCTTTCAAGAGCGTCGAAGAAGGCGAAGACTCCGTGCCCACCTATTCGATTCCAGCCCTAATATACGCCTCAGCGACGTGGGCTATACGAAAGCAGGATGAACACGCGATCAGCGTCGCGCAGCGTGGAATCGAGAGGGCGATGCTCGGAGTGACACTACTCAGGCAAGCGGAGAGAAGACCTCTCGAGTTTAGCCGACGAGCTTCGTCGACTTCGAAGATCTGAGACGCTGTTACATGGGCCAAGTCGTCGAAAATTAGGTGGGCCGACCACGTAATGCGCTTCGCTGGACGAAAGCCGTCACCGACTGGTTCACGGGATGTCAAAAGAACACCAGGATGCCCACCAACGCACTGGTCGGATTTCTTCGTGCAAGCCCTGAACGAACGATATGACTCTCTTCGCGTCCCTCGAGGGAGGAGGATTCATTGGAGCACTCTGGCACGCGACTGGGTGGTATGGAGACGCTGTTGGTGCCCGCTCGAATAACTTGATGATCAATGGGACGACAGATGATACAGGTGATACTTGAAACATTTCATGTATCAATACCGTATCACTCCATCCTCAAAATCAAGGGTGACTTAAACTCTCGTACTAATTTTTGACAACCAAAAGCTGAGCAAGGTTCAGAGTTAGAAAAGCAGTTTCGTCTGAGGCTCTGCGGAAAACGATTAATGGGAACGAGCGAAAAATTTTCAATTTTTAAACCGGAGGTGGAGAATAATTCCACCCACAGTAACTCAAGGACAAAGAGGTTATAGATAGTTAAATGCACCATAGAACACTAGTTGTAGATAATCGTAGATGGTCCAAACTACTATTGAAATCGAAAAGAGACCGAAGCCAAATTATGAAAGTCAAGAAACATCCTATGAAAGAACTCCATGTCAGCGGCATCTACACACTCAAACAAGCAAACAAAGCGGCATAGTGCACGAGTGTATGGCGCAATTTCTACACGAGCACATCTAAGCACAGAATATACATTTCAGAATATTTTAAATTGCAACACACTTGCAATTTAAAATATCTGAAACGTATTATGTAATGAAACTCACTTGAAACTCATTTTAGAATTTTGGAATGATTCTATGATACTTCTTGTAATCTTTTTATTGGACCTCTATGATATAATTCTGTTCGCAGGTCTATTTTCTGTTTTCTGGCCATTTTCCAGAAAATCAGAAAACAAATTTTGCCCACCCCTGCTCCCGATCGGAACCTCACACCTGCCGTGGAGCCCTTCCGTCGACAATTCCACCCTGATGCACTAAATCCGAGAGAAAACTGATAATATCAATCGATATTGATTGCCTTCCCTCTGCTGTAAAGGCCTTCCGTCCACGATCATCTGAATCCGCAGGCACGCTGGGCGACGTTACTAGCATGTCTTCTGCACCCCACGCACATTGGACGACGTCTTCGACACGTCTTCTTCATCCCCAGGCACGTATAAGACGCCTGGGTATTTTCTGCCAATTTATGATTAATTCCCCCATTTTACGTCTAATTTCTGCACGCCGACGATCGATAGCTTTTAGCTCTTTATTATACGGTACATGTGTCTAGCGGCTGGTGACTTGAATTCCCAGGCCGTTATCAGTTCGGCGAGTAGAACCCGTGAGCACATCCGACGGCATCTGACGTGAAGGCGAATCTTGGAAGGCGAGGACAGAACGTGTGAAGGCACGGGCTGGAACAGACTGGCGCGGGTCCACGTTGAGGGACGTGGATGACATCACCATGCATGCGCGGGTGGGAGCAACGTGTTGGAGGCGTCGCTCTTCTGGCGATCACTCCTCCCTCTAAGATCTCCCGACTAGGTGGTTCGGCAGCAGCAGCCTGATGACTTGTTCGGTAAGTCAGCGGCCGTTCTTCTGTCCAATGAAGAGGATAGCCACTAGAACTAGCCACCTGCTGCCGTGAGTGTACCCACGCCTGCTACAGTATCCCCAAACTTGCACATCATCCAAGCCATACCCATGGAAGCTCGTTTTTGTTATTGAAGGTGCAAGGGATCCCAGGGTGGGGTGTATCCAAGCTGCTCGTGCGGAGACTGCCTTCATCAGCCAGGGAGAGTCTGGAGTGGATCAATGGCCGCTAAAATCAGATCGGAATAGATTTTTTTGCGTCGGGGCGCAACGTTGGCATTCGAGCACGGTTGTATCAATATGGCCGTTCTATTTAAGCTCTTTCGTCGCTCAGAGGGAGTCCGCAGCTGGGTTTTGCGCTCAAAGAGCTGCTCGTGTGGAAACTGCTTTCGTTGCTCAGGGGGCGTCCGCAGCTGGACGGAAGGGACTCCAAGATGCGGGGTAAAAACGCTGCAACGCAGGAGAACCAAACCCCCAAGCTCACCCGTATGAAGCAACCCCACTACTCACTGCGCCACGGCCCGCTTGTCAGTGGCGCCATCGTGGGTGAACAAGAGACGTAGACGCGAGCCACGACGCATCGACAGCAGGCACACGCTACAGTACCCCACAAACCTGCGCACCAACCCGCGCGCGCCAATTTGATGCGTGTATTCTGATCTGGTTCTAGTGGTCTTAGCAATTCCCGAGAGTCCGCAGATTGTTTCAGCGCAGAAACGCATACAGCTGGAAAACGCGCGGAAAACGCCAACGAACAATGGAGACGTCAAAACCCCTCAAATCTCAAGCAGTCAGTTTGAATGCAAAAACACCACAACGCAGGGGAACCGAACCGCCGACCTCCTTCGAATGGAGCACCGCCACTAACCACCGCTCTACGATACGCTTACCGGCCCTACCTCAGCGCAGTCATGCGTTTCGATCGAGTGTCCACGTGGATGCCGACGCGATCCACGACGCAACGGCACAGCCGTACGCTACAGCATCTCGCAAGCCTGCATATCACCCCGCCGCTCCATCGGTAGGGTCTGTATGCCCGTGTGCCCTCGTTGGGGGAAAATCCAATCAATCAACATATCTTATCACGCCCCAATCCCCCATCGGAGGAGGCTCGACCCCAGGTGGTTAGATTTAACCTAGGCACCAATGAATAACCCCTCGTTTAGCACTGTCACGTCGGTGTTTAGGTGTACCGTAAGATCTTGGTCGCCATCACGCTGGCTCTACTCTTAGAGCACTACGTCACGGAGGCACAAGAGTACTACAGGGTCGGTGATTCTCCTTTGATTGAAAGTGAACTTCACACCCGCAATAGGATTAGGTGTTAGTCTATAAATAAATAATCTGGTGGTGCTAACCTATGAATAAATAAATGCTGCAAAAGCAACGGCATATTCTTGAAGATCATACTGCTCCAGGGGATCAAGCACTTTTCCGAAACACCTTCCAAGTAGATTTCCCGCCTCTTGACGAAGAACAACGGCGACACTCCCGCGTAGGCGACATGTGCCGACTCAAGGCCGACCTGCTGACTCCTTGCTGAAGTAGAACTCGGGTGTAACCGGGGCGACACGACGTAACACGAGGGGAGAATGAGACTCCTTTATCGACAATAACAATGAATGTCGGCAATGGCAATAGGAAGCACGGCCAAGATGATAATATTGAACAATGAACGCTGTTGCAAGTCTCGGCCGGCTTTTATGCCCTGAGTTCGCGCCCTTTTTTCGGGAGCACGGGAGGTGTTTCGAGATTATTCTAAGGTTCAAATTCAAATTCAAATTCAAATGAGTGATGAGTCATAATGGCGGGAATGCTCCAAGAAACATGAGAAACTGGGTCGGGACTAGAGACGCATGGATATGGGAAAGACAACGGCTCAAACCACGTCTGATTCCAGATGTCCGCAGCTGAGAACTGAGCCCTGGTCGCGTTATAAGGGGAGTCATTTTGGATGCAAAGTTCTTCTCATTGTCAGAATCGCGCTATAACGGTAGTAGGGTTGCCAGACGCGTCCTGAGCAAAACTGGTTTGTATTGGTGTGAAGGTAAGCTGAACGATTCCCGAAAAAATCTACGCTATATCGAGAGTGGCGTGTTATCCAGCGGCGTTAAAACGGGAGAGGACTGTATATAATACACTAATACTGTCGATCGAATGTTCCAGAGCACTTTTTAAAATTTCGCGAAATTCCGAACTGACAAGGGAAGGGTCTGAAGTGTATGTCTGAACGGGGGAGCGAGTCATATAGGGAGAATCCTCATCCCTCACTCGGTTTGAAAATGTCTATTTTTTGTCAAGTCGCTAAACCCAAGGAGTAGGGGATCACAACGGAATACGGTGCAGCACGCGTTTCGGGGTCTTGTACGCCCGCGATGCGTCTGCAGCCAGTGTCTCGGAGCGCAGGAGGGTGGAGGGTTGACTCATATGAGAGAGGTCAGGAGTTTGGCTCCCTGCGTTGTTGCACTTTTGCATTTCAACTGATTGGTAGAGATTTTGGGGATGCTGACGTGTATACCATTTTCAGACGTTTTCTGCGCATTTTTCCATCTGTATGCTGTGGTATTCAACATAGTGATAAACGTTCAAGCACCAGTGATACACAGTACAAAGTGCCTATGTAGTGAACCGCGGTGTCTTCCTTCATGGTTATGAGCCAGTGGTGCTTCATGCACTTTGTACCTGTGTATCACTGGTGT
>OX375869.1:1839131-2002356 GCA_947359475.1 Heligmosomoides polygyrus bakeri
ATAATACATTAATACTGTCGATCGAATGTTCCAGAGCACTTTCTAAAATTTCGCGAAATTCCAAACTGAGATAGGGGAAATGTTTTGAACAACCGATTACTCCTGAGCAATTTAAAGGTTGGAACCTTTTCGAACGCTTTGGAGAAATGAAATTAAGCCACATGGACCCCACTTACTGCTGCCTGCAAAAAACGACTTAAGCAAGTAGAGGGGATAGCTTTCTCTCCGCTACTGTAAGCAGAATACAGGCTAAACATATAAGGCAGGCTTTGTGTTGCTGAACTAGAAACCACCCTTTAAAGCAACGTCTAGAACTACTGTATCCGACCAATGCTGTCAGCTGTTAATTTCACTTCACGATTCTATCACTTTCAGATCTGGACCAGTCCCACTAAGGACATATGTATGCGAAGTACTCAGTCCGGCTTCTTCGTACGTGACGAATATTATGTCCTCTTCAACAGAACCACTCGGCTAATTACGGCAATGGCTCACACAACGAACCCTTACCGAAGCAATTCCGGATTTGTGAATCTCCACTGGAAATGGAACGATACTGAGACGGGCTTCGGAGCCTATGTGTCATTCCGTCATGCGAATTCTGACATGAGAAGGAACGACAATCCAACGACGAACCCCAGACAACTCGAGTCTGACTTTCGGGAGAACCATCCCGATACAGCCACCGGTTCAGACTTTTCTGCCTTCTACAAAGGAAACCCGCTGTTTTTCGAAGTTTTGTTCGATTACGAGAACACAGACCGAATCGTCAAGTACGTTGCTTGTAGTCAGCAGCCTCACCAGGGAATGCCGTCAGATTCCCATGGAACTTCGGATTGAGATCTATATCACGTGAAAGAGCTCGAGACGCTGATCACAGATATGTAGACCAAATTTGCTAAATGGATCTCCTAAGCGAGTTATGGGCGAAGCCGCCATGTCTTCCATGTGTTAGGCGCGCCCAATGCTGATTGAGCGCGCCTAACACATGGAAGACATGGCGACTTCCGCCGGCCATAACTCGCTTAGGAGATCCATTTAGCAAATTTGGTCTACATATCTGTGACCAGCGTCTCGAGCTCTTTCACGTAATATAGATCTCAATCCGAAGTTCCATGGGAAGCTGACGGCATTCCCTGGTCGGTATCTCACCTCCTCTGTCTGCAATGACTCCTCGAGCATTTCAGGAGGTTGTCAGGCACCAAGTGCGCGCAAACCGGAGCGTGGATAGCGAACGAGGGCTTCTACAAGTGGGACTACGAGACCAACGAGTGGACTCCGATCTATTATATGCCCTGGGACACCGACTTCTACTACTGAGAATAGACAGCCTATTGTTGTTGTTTTTGGATCTGTTAAGAATAAGCGGTAAAGCTCTTCCGTGACAAACACCTCCATGAGATGCGCCATGCAGTAGGTCTTATCGAGATATCGCGAAGGGCATACAATAGCTTTGGATGGCCAGTCGATGGACAAGTCAGTGTTTTGTCTCTTTAGTGGTCAAGAATAAGTTTCGTAGCAATTCACGGAATCGGGTGAGGGCAGGTTCGACTCCCGCCAGATGCTCAAGTTTCGATCACAATCGAATATCGGCGTCTCGTTGACTAAAAATGCAACGCCCACCAACCTCGGGAGCAACCCCTGGAGGCTTGAATAATTTGAATACCTAAAATCGATTAACTTATTAATCCCTATTGAATTGTAAAAGACCTCAAATTCAATTCGAGTGTCCAATTCCACGGAAAATTAATCCCCACAAATGGACTGCAACAAATAAAGGCAGAATCAACCGATCAATCAATAGATCAATGTTTGCTGCGTGACGAGGAACTACGATACCTAGAGAGAGTCGCGTCTCAAAATCAGTAGGTAATTATATCAAGCGGCCAATATTAATCAATATGTAAATATTAATCAATATATCAATATGTATAATAGGTGTCTGTCCAGAGCGGGTGCACCAATGACGGTCTGCCTCTCTCCGCGACTAGAGGTGTGTGTGTGTGGGGGGGGGGGGGGGGGGGGTTGTGGTCATGCAACGTGCCGAACAAGGATGAGCCGATAATGAAATTTTGAAAACCGGATAACGGTTAACGGATAATTTCGCCCAAAAATGGCCGAATAACGAAAAAGTGGATAACGAACAAACAACAGAAAACAAAGCTGGATTTAGACTCCTTGAATACAAACATTTCATTAGTTAGTTAGTGTAACTTGTGTCACACGAGGTTTTGAGGTGGATGGTAGTGGTTGAGGTTTCGCCTCTACTGGTCAACTAACAAGGGCGAACACCATTCCTCGAGGTGGATCGAACTGACTTCTGAAGAGGGCGTGAATTCGAAACGTCGGGCAGCGTTAAATAAAGGTCCACCTCAAAAACTTCTTGTAGCACAATATCCGCTAACTAACAACATAAAAGCCGAGGTTTCAAGGAGAGAAAGTGGTGACTTTCTCTCCTTGAAACCTCACTGAAAAAGGTCACTATATTATGGAAGCTCTGTGGACTTCTCAAGTAATGTATTAGATTGTCACATAAGTTCTGTCCGATTTTCGATGGCAACTTTGCGGTGTAGTATCTCAGCAGAAAATAAAGTTTATTAATCAAAGTAAGAACCGTTACAATCAATGCACTTCTGCCAACGATATACAAGAGCGTTAATTCCATTTCGGAAGAAATCTGAATTTCTAGAAGCCATGAAACACTCGAAGGCAATTTCGATATCTGCTACATTAGTAAAGTTTTTATCCTTGAGGAAACCATCGAGATGCTTGAAAAGATGAAAGTCCGTTGGAGCTAAGTCTGGTGAATAAGCGAGACGCGGGAGAACTTCATATCTCAACTGGTTTAATTTTTGGGTGGTCAGATGCGAGACGTGTGGACGGGCGTTGTCGTGAAGAAGGATCGGTCCTCTTCGATTCACCAGTGCAGGACGCATTTCAAGCAACTTTTGGTGAACCACGTCTAATTCACGACAGTACCTCTCTGCCGTGATGGTTTCACCAGGCTTCAAGAAGTCGTAGTGATACCAGTTGATAATACCAGTTGCAGCCCACCAGACAGTGAGCATGACCTTCCTCGGATGGAGGCTAGGTTTGGGAAAGTGTTTCGGCGGTTCTTCCTTATCCAGCCATTGCGCTGATCTTCTTCGATTGTCGTACACGATCCATTTTTCGTCACAGGTAATTATCCGGCCAAGAAATGGATCGTTTTCGTTCTTTATAGTAAGGGAAGAACAGATCTCCAGGCGACACCTCTGCTGCTCCTCAGTGAGTTCGTGGGGCACCCACTTATCCAGCTTTTTCACCTTTCCTATCGCCTCTAGGTGCCTCGAAATGGTTGTACGACTGACCTGAAGTTCTCTCCCCATCTCACGCACAGTTCCTCGTGAATCGGCTTCCACTCGTTCTTTCAAACGTCCGTCATCACATTTGGCTGGTCGTCCTGTACGGTCCTTGTCTTCGAGGTCCACGTCTCCAACCCGGAACTTCTGGTACCATATGCGCACGGTACGTTCGTTAGCGGAGTCCTCTCCCCATGCCATCTTGATGTTTTGAGTTGCCTCGCTAACACTGCGGCGAAGCTTGAACTCATGAAGCATTATTACCCGCAAGTGCGTTTTTTCCATGGTTTCGTCCAGCACCTAAAACGAAGCAATGCTCACGACTTTTTAAAAGCAACACACCAAGTTTTATAGAGCGACACAAGCGCTACAAAATAGTATACAACACATATACAATTACTTTCTCTATACATGAAAAAAAATAATCACAAAGTAACGCCTATCGGGATCGGACAGAACTTATGTGACAACCTAATAGTAATAATCAGTAGAAGCGCCTTTTCTGCGCTTTCCGCACCAATCTCAAGAGGAAAGAAAGTGATGAGATCCTATAGTTGTTCAAACAAGACTATTGCTTATCTACTTATTTGTGAGGACTCTGCTCAGCTGACACTTTAGCGTTACTGCCTTTTTCGTCGCCTTCGAAAGACGAAAGAACCTTGAAAGATCGCTCTTCCAAGAATCACTTCTACCTTCTGTGTGTAATAAGGCTTCATAGCAGACTGATGCCATGGACTCGGCTGGCCCACACTACTGTCTAAGCTCCCATCTATTAGGTTGTTCCATAAGTCCCCGCCGTTTTTTTTTTCAACGATTCATTGCGGATTTCGACGGCGGTCTCTTGCATAGCGCTATACAGCTTTCGAAAGGGAATGATTATTTGCTCTATCGGAGAATGTATTGCATTTCTTTTTTCATCTTGAATTTTGTCAATTTTCAAGTGATAAAGTGAAAAGTGAAAAAGTAGCCATTTGCGCCCTTGTTCTCTCCGCCTAGGTTTGTCATTTTTTGGGCAGTTTTTTATAGCATTTGAAAACAATGTTCTGTACTACAAAAATACGTGTTGCTCCTATTTGCTCATTTGCCTCTATCGATTTTTAGCCCATCAAATTGGGACGTCCGACTTTTCCGTCCAAACTTGAAACTCCTGCCTATCGTAGGACTTTCTTGCTCAGTGTTATATGTCGATCGAAAGATAATGTCTTACTCTATAAGAGTTCGTGTCGCGTTTATTGGCTCATGCTGATTTCTGTCGAATATGAACAAAATTCCAAAAAGAGAAAAATCATTTTCACCAACAACTCCTAAGACCTATCAAAGATTTTGGTCCTTTACATGTAGGACAGGATCTAAGTTTGTAGCATTAAAAATGGATATTCCTCCTCTCTCGCCTTGTTTTCTCATGTTTAAGCGCATGGCCATGAAGCAACTGCTCAAGCGGTAAACATTTATTGTAACTTTTACTATGATGTTAACTGCATGTTCGTTTTATTTCTGCTTTTCAGAGTCACCTTATTCTGTGTATTTATGACGTCTACATGGAGTAGCGTAAATAAATGAAAATGGAAAAATGTAATGATCTCCTTCTCCTTGTTCGGTCTGTCTTGCTGTTTTATATGACGATTGATATGATACTCGAAAGCGTATGTCTTGTTCTACCAGAATATACGATTTGTTCTTTGGCCATTTAAATTTTTGCTGATTTTCAGGTCATCAATATGGAGCAGTGCCAGGTCGACAAGGATGAGCACTTTCGGCACCTTCTCCTCTTTGCTTTCAACCAGGGTTCTAGTGCGCCTAAGGCACTAGAACCCTGGTTGACCTTACAAACAATATTTTTCATCGCCAGTTACAATTCTGTGCAAAAATTGTTGAATATGTCCGTGTGATGAATGATGTCGGACAAGCAGGCCGGCAGCAATCGTCACTCGCTGGTTCCTGATGCTCATTCATCACACGGACATATTCAACGATTTTTGCACAGAATTGTAACTGGCGATGAAAAATAGTGTTTGTACGGTCAACCAGGGTTCTACTGCCTGAGTCGCACTAGAACCCTGGTTGAAAGCAAAGAGAAGAAGGTGCCAAAAGTGCTCATCCTTTTCGACCTGGCACTGCTCCATATTGATGACCTGAAAATGAGCAAAAATTTAAATGGCCAAAGAACAAATCATATATTCTGGTAGAACAAGACATGCACTTTCGAGTATCATATAAAACTGAGCAAGGCAGACTGAATGAGAAGGAGTTTTTGGTGAAGACGATTTTTCTCTTTTTGGCATTTGGTTGATTTCGACAGAAATCAATAAACGCGACACAGATTCTTATAGTGCAACACATTTTCTTCCGAACGACATGTAACACCAACCAAAAAATTCTACCACAGACAGGAGCTGTCGGCAAAAATAACTCTTCTCCTTCGGACATCCCAATTTGATGTCCTAAAAATCAATAAAGGACAAGTGAGCAAATAGGGCCAACACGAATTGTTGTAGTACAGAACATTGTCTTCCAAATGCTATAAAAAACTGCGCAAAAAATTCCAAACCTAAGCAGAGAGAACAAGTGCGCAAATGGCTACTTTTCACTTTTTCACTTTTTCACTTTTCGCTTTAACGACCTAAAAATTGACAAAATTCGTGATGAAAAAAGAAACGCGACACACGTTCTGATAGAGCAAATCATTCCCTTTCGAAAGCTGTATAGCGCTATGCAAGAGACCGCCGGTGAAATCCGCAATGAATCGTTCAAAAAAACGGCAGGGACTTATGGGACAACCTAATATATCCCCTTCCCTCTGAAATCTTCTGGTCTTGATATAGAATTTGAATCTCTCTCGCCCCCCCCCCACTCCATCAATACCCCCTACCCATGCGCAGGAGAGAACGGTAGTGATGAAGATCAAGAACGCGCGCACTCAAGCCTTTGAAAAGTCATCCGGAAATCTCACGAATGCTGTGCAAAGTCTTATCTGTGGCACGCCTTCTGGATCCGGATGCACGTTGGATAACATCTGCTGAGCTTCCAACGCACGTGGAACGACGTCTGTAGCACGTCTTCTGACCTCACGTTTTACGATACTGTCAGAAAATACTGATCCCCTTTACTTGTTCTATTACTGGACCCCTTACTGAACCCCTTTTTCTGGTTTTATCTTTATTAGCTCGCCTTACTGGTCCCCCTTAACTGGTCCTTCACTCCATTTAATGGTCACCCTTCATTGGAACTCTCCCCCTCATCGGTCCCCATTACTGGCCCCATCTTCACTAATCCCCCTTTACTGGTCGCTCTTCATTGGTCCCCTTTATTGGTCAACCCTTGACGGGTCCCCCTTCACTGGACCCTCCCCCTTCACTGGTCCCCCTTTATTGCCCTTTACTGGTCCACCCTTCACCGATTCCATTACTGGCCCCATCCTCACTGATCCCCTTCACTAGTCAACACTTTTCCGACGCCTGTCTAACGACTTCGGTGACATGTCTTCTCAAGCCGGACGTCTTTTGCGCGACATCAGTTTAAGGGTCGTGTAAATCCGGAACCCCTTGGGCGACATCGGTGACACCTCTTCTGAACCCGGATGCCTGGCTTGTCTAATGACGCCGGTAACATGTCTTCTCAACTTCTCCTCTGAACACTAACTCCTCTTGCGCGACATCCGTGACACCTCTTCTTAACACGTACGTCCTTTGCGCGACATTTGTGACATGTCTTCTGAACCCAGACGCTCGCTTTCATGACGTTGATGACATATGTTCGGAACTCGGACTCCCTTTGCGTGACATCGGTGACACATCTTCTGACCCCTCTCAACACCACGTGTGTGACACTCGCGTGAACCCCGATGCCTGTTACTCGACGTCCATGAAAGGCCAGACGGACAGACGGAAGGACATAAACAGCTGCTTACTCTTTCATATATAGTAGGATATCCTACACATTTGTTCTAGCAAGGGAGCTGTCTGAAGGTACGCCGAAACGGCAAGAACGAGTATTATAGGGAGAATCCCCGTCCTCCAAATAGTAACAGAACGTGTTTTGTTTTTGCCGAAACCTTGAGGCAAACGAGTACGAGGGTGTAATGAATGGTTAAGGGTCCGCAGAGCGAGCTCTTTACGGCAGCGCAAAATCCCGGTGGCGTGGAGTGGGTGGCGCAGTGGTAGAGGGCACGCCTCATGTTCGAGAGGTTTAGGGTTCGATTCCCATGCTACGTCGCGTTTTTGCACTTTTACCATAGTGTCGGATTTCCATAGAGATTTCCATATCTGAACTTGTTTTTGGAGTTTGCTACGGTAAGATGTTTTTATTACTTATTATTTGTCGACATCTCGTAGTTCACCAGCAATGTCCGAAATATGCCAAATGCGATTACATATGATATATTTATGAAATAACTTCAGCAAAAATGATACACAGGCACAAAGTGCATAAAACAGTAAAACTGATCACTGTACGGGCAACGTATGAAGGCTACAGTTTCTTCACATCCTGACTCATCACATGGGCAGAGGTCTTCCGGGAATGCCATTCCACTCGGGTTTTCGAAGCAACCAGGATGTGTCGTCAAATAGCCAACTTCTCCACTTTGTCGATTTCCAGCTGTCGCAGTTCGAAATCCAGTAGGATACTTGCTATCCTTTCCGCCAGCTTGATTTCGTTTCTCGAAGGGACAGAATCCGGTGGAGATCCGCACTTCAGTGTCAATAGGTGAATGACCACTCGAGGGTGAGCAGACATTGTAGAGTCAGTGTTGGTGGCAGAGCTTGTTATGACCGCGCGACTTTGTAAGCATAACAGAGGCGAGAATATTGATCGAGGTGGTAGGTCAAGTTGAAGATCATGTGGCCTCCTACACTGTGAGTACACTGGTGGTATTCACCTCACCGACACTAATAAATTGCATTTGAAGCATATTTCTGGCATTCTGCCGCTGTTTCATGTTGTTCCTGTGTCAAAATTTCTTACATTGACAACGAGAACAATTTATTGGAGTAAAAGTTTCATACAAAATCGCATTTGGCATACTTCGGGCATTGCTGGTGAATTACGAGATGTCGACAATAATAAGTAATAAAAACATCTCTCCGTAGCAAACTCCAAAAACAAGTTCAGCTATGGAAATCTCTATGGAAATCCGACACTATGATAAAAGTGCAAAAACGCGACTTAGCATGGGAACCGAACCCTATACCTCACGAACATGAGGCGTGCCCTCTACCACTGCGCCACCCAGCCCATGACATCGGGATCTTGCGCTGCCGTGAAGAGCTCGCTCTGCGGACCCTTAACCATTACACCCTCGTACTCGTTTGCCTCAAGGATTCGGCAAAAACAAAACATGTTCTGTTACTACTTGGAGGACGGAGATTCTCCCAATAGTGCTCGTTCTTGCCGTTCCGGCGTACCGTTCAGACAGTTCCCTTGTAGGCCTAGAGCAGCTGGTATAGAGGCCATGTGATGTCACATGATGTTGTGTTGCGACCAGAACTATCGCGCAATGCAGGACTTGTCCCTGCACCCTCTGCTTTCCGGGCAGGATTACAGCATCAGCGCTGTTTGATCAAATGCAACATTCCGATGGAACAATGCTGAGAGGTCGCTGCAAGGGGCATAGCGGATGCGGCGCGCGATTCAACAGCGCTGAAAGCGTAATGGGCTAACATCCTGCCTGGAAGATAGAGAGTGCGGGTGCATGCCCCGCCTGGTGCCCGAGTTTTGATGGCGGCAAAAGGCATTGCAACATCAGGTTTCACAGCTTGGTTGTTGATCACTTCTAACCTTCCCTTGCTACTCGTTCTTCCTCGCACATTTGTCAAACTTACGCATATAGCAGAGAGTATCTATACCACAGGCCTCCAATAATAATCTAAAGATGTTCCTTGCCTTCACACTCTCCTCATGTCCACATTCATTACTACAGCCATATACAGACATTCCTAAATAGATCTACGCGTAAAAGAGTCTAGAAGGTCAGCTCCGGTTAGGATGCAACTCCCGTTATAACGCGGATTTTCTCCGGTCCCTTCAAATGCGTTATAACGAGAGGGGACTATTTTCAGTTTTGCGGCCGTTGCGAGACAGGAAGAGTGAACTATTAGGTTGACAACTAAATTCGTGGGCTCTCAAGCATCTCGAATAAGTGTTTATTAACAAATAACAAGTAGCAATTTTCAGTCAAAGTAAGATCCCTTGGAAAGCTGGACTCCTTCTCATTGTCAGGTAGGTGCTCCTTCCCATAGCTGTAGTATTCTTCTGCTTTTGAAGCCTAGACTCCTTGGAGGTGCATTTTGACCTGGTCCAGAATAATAAATCATCTTCCAGTCAAGGAGTGCTGCAGCGAACGAAAAAGATGGTAGTCACTCGGCACACAGTCTGTGCTGTAAGGTGTGTGAGTTAGACGCTCCCAGCCAAGGTCTTCGATTTTTTGAAGCGTCCTATTCACGATGTGTGATCCTACTTCACCTTGCTGGAAGATAATGCTACTCCTGTAAAGCTGCCTAAACCGATTCTAGCGGAGATCAGCTACGCGAGGATCGAACACCTCGAGTGGGAGCGTCTAACGCATCCACCTTAAAACCTCAGACAGTCGCCGAGTGACTACCACTTTTTTAGTTCGCTGTAGCACTTCTTGGTTGGAAGACGATTTATTAATGGTGGATCCGGTCAAAATGCACCTCTAAGCATTCTTGGGCTCAAAAGCAGAAGAAGTCTACAGCTGTGGGATGGAACAGCTAGCTAATAAAAGGGGAAGCAATCCTTCCAAGGGATCTCATTTTGATTAAAGATTCTTACTTGTCATTTGTTAATAAATGTTTGTTGAAAATTTTTGGGAGTCCATGAATTTAGTTGCCAACCTAACACCACCACCAGGGTATATCCATGAAGCGCACAAATTCGACATTTCGAAGGATTTTCAGGCCAGCGTTTCATTTGGGAATGTAATCAGCTCTATCCTAATTGTCCGCTCTTGTCCTAATTTCTTCTGCATCAATGTGACAGCTCTGCCGATACCTATATAATGCAGGTTGAGTGAAGCGAATGCTTATACGCGTCGCAACGATGCTAATAATAATAATAAACTAGTTGAAAATAAAAATAAAAATAAATCACTAATAAAAACGTCCGTGTTAACGGCTACATCAAAGGCAACATGAATGCGTATTTGGCCTATACAATGACTTACGATGGCCAGCCGATGGGAAAGTCAGTGCTTTATCCCTAGCAAAGAAATCTGGAGCCAATTCACCGACCAAGGAGGGATAGTAGGCGTGGTTGGCATAGGCCAGCATTTAATTCAATCCAGAAATTTGAAAAGACGGGTCCCCTCCAAAGGTGCTACGCTTTTACATGAACGATAAAACAGAAGCGTTAAATGAAAGTAGAAAAGATGCGGATGACTACATGAAACACCCACCTGTTGCCCAAGGCATACAGTCCAGCGGAACTGCGGCACCTTGCTGAGCGTCTCCCACTTGTCCATTCCCTTCGCCCAAACCATCGTTTTCTCGAATATGGCGTTCTCCGCATACAGCTGTTTCATCTGAAAAACCCTCGTCTTACTTCCTCTTATTCTCTCAAATACAGATCGGCGCTATTGGCATTTCATTGATTGAAAATCTAGTAATTACGTCTTCACTACATTCGTTAACAGTGTCGGCTAAAAAGATGAGAATCGAGGACCGCAACTATTCAGTTTTTATTTTTTTTTTTTATTTAGGCCAACACGCAAAGGAAGTCGACAAACAAAACATGTAACAAACACTATGATTGGCTATGCACCAATTAATGAAGGCAAATGAAGGCGTATGTTATATTAGAAGCAAGTCTTCTGTTAGCTGAGAAGGGCCCATGATTTAATTTAATTCTTCATCAACGTTTAGCTATCGATTTCGTAGAAACCATTACCATGCAAGATTTCCCTCCAAGGCGCTTCGTCATGAGTTCATCTCAATCGAGTTTATCGAGATAAACCTACATTGGATCCATCCTAGGTGTGGGATTAAGGCACGATAGAAAAATGATCCTGATCCAATCGTTGTGGATTTTTTCGGCTAGAAAATTGTAAGGAAACGTCCCGTCGGAGCGGGTTCAGTATGTCGTCTGAATAAAATAATAACATGCATTTTTGCCGCCGTTGTCAAGCATACAAAGCGAAGTGCCACACCCCACTAGGGCCGATCCCTGTATTTATCTCATTTTAAAAGGAAATCATCTTCATTCAAAATCCTAATACGGCGAGCTCGTTGTTACTCAAGGAATGCCTTCAGCTTCCCGCGGAACTTCGGGAAGAGGCATATAACATGTGAAAGAGCTTGAAACGCTGATTACAAATATACCCTCCAAATTTGCTAAATGGGTCTCCTAAGCGAGTACTGGCCGATGAAAGTTCAGCCGTCTACTGCATGTCGCGTGCGCTGATGAAGCGATCAGCGCAGCGACTGGCAAGGTTAGTAGTTGCGGCGGCGGCGCAGTGGTAGTGGTCTCGCTCTACAAGAAAATGATGACGGGTTTTGTCCCCATCGACGCTGACGTTTTTGCATTTCGTGACTTATGGTCACATACACCCTTTATCCTCATTTCCAACACGTTTTTGAACAAAAGTCTGACAACAGCTATCATACACCTTTCCGAGCTCTTTGAGGTGAACGATAGCAGACTTTGATTATTCAAAATCCGATGTTAGATCCGTGATCAGCGATCTAAATAACCCTCGTGCACAGTGTTTGGGCGGACCTCATCACCCTTACCTTCGCTTCAAGTCTTGAACCTACGAGGTTTGCACCATGGCCATCCTTGTCGATCAAGGGTGATGACCGAAGTACAAAGGGTGAAAGCCAGTTGAGTGCGTTAACCTTGGTTTGTAGTTGCGCCGCTGCGCGAATAAATACCTGCCAGGCGGCGCGAAAAATCGATATCTATGGCGACGATCACGCCGCGCCGCGTGGCGGCACAAGTGTAGACCAAGCCTTACGCTGTGGATAGGCTACACAGCAAATCAAAATATCGATGTTGTTACGTTCGATTGTTTTTTAGCAGTAAAGAGAAGCATAAGTCACAAAATGCATAAACACCAGCATCGATGGCGACGAAACTCGCAGCTACCGTCTTCACCGGCCAGTACTTGTTTAGGCCTATGTTACACTTCGCCGACAACAGCGTCGCCGAAGTATAACATAGGCCTTAGGCCCCGTTTATACTTCATCGCGGCGCGACGCGATGGCCATGCAGTGAGGCCAAATTGATCGATCGCGTCGCACAATCAATATGGCCACTATACGTGGCGTCGCGTCGCGCCGCGACGAAGTATAAACGGGGCCTTAGGGCCCGTTTATACTGAGCTGAGCCCAAATTGATCGAACGACGCAATCGATCAATTTGGGCAATGTACGTGGCGTTGCGCTTCTCAGCATCGGAAGTATAAACGGGCCCCCAGGGGGACCATTTGGAAAATTTGAGGGATATTTCTCATCAGCGCTTCAAACTCTTTCACATGATATTTTACAAACTAGAAATATGTAGTAGGCCTACCTCCCATGTTAATAAACTGGTTACAGGAGTTTCTTATCGGTAGAACATATCAGGTTCGTGTGTTCGACCAATATTCCAATGTATTTTCGGCCCCAGTGGGGTTCCACAAGGAGGAGCCTTATCCCCTTTGTTGTTCTTAGTGTACACGTTCGAACTACCGGAAGCTATTTCTAGATTTGGAGTGGTCACAAAGATGTACGCAGATGATATCAAAATTTATAAAACCCTTGAAAAAACCCGAAGATCGTTGTGCTGTTCAAGAAGCAATCGATTACATTGATGGTTGGACCGAAAAATAGAATCTCCCCCTAGCGAGTGAAAAAAACTAATTACCTGATCGTTGGGTCCAAAAACAGTTGTAAAAACTCGCAATACAAGTTAAGAGGTTTATCTTTAGAACCAGTGAAGGAAGTGCGAGACTTGGGTTTCATAGTGTCAGATGACCTATTTTGATAGCCACTACAAAAACATTGTAAAAAAAAACCAAATTACCGGATCTTCAACTTATTCAAAGTCCTACGAACGAGCGATCCCCAGGTATATTTGCGGGCATATAAGACTTATGTGCGTCCTATAGTTGAAAGTGGAGTGACCATATTTAATCCGGTCAAGAGGAAAGACATTGACTTTCTAGAAGGAGTTCAAAACAACTTTACCCTTAAATTAGTAATGCGATGTTTCGGACTGAAGTACGCTCCACTCCCCTGTGGTGCTGAGAGGTCGAAACTACTCGGACTACCTTCCCTCTCTAGCAGGAGGAAGAAAACAGATCTTCTGATGATGTTTAGAATACTTTCTGGGAAGCTGTCAATGAGGCCTTTAGACTTCTTGGGTTGACTAGAACCGTGAGAGGAAAGCTCGGGCTGCGAGTCCTCATGGCTAGGTCGCGGGTTAGGGCAAATTTCCTTACATACAGGAGCATTAAGGAGCTAAACTCATTACTGAATGACGACGAGCGCCTCCTGGGTTACTCTGTTCAAGTTTTTAAGGCCTTACTTTCTCGTAGCCATATACTAAGTTAGATGTATTAGTGGCATATTTTGAAGTTCTGGGTTTCTGTAATAGAGTTTTAATTGTTGTTTTATGACACATTCCTGCCGTTTTCTTTTTATTTGATGTTTTACGCGTGTGACAGTAACTCGCGTCTTTAAATAAATATCAGGTTGTCCCATAAGTCCCGCCGTTTTTTTTTTTCAACGATTCACTGCAGATTTCGCCGGCGGTCTCTTGCATAGCGCTGCATAGCTTTCGAAAGAAGATGATTTGCTCTATCAGAACGTGTATTGCATTTCTTTTTTCATTATGAACTTTGTCAATTTTTAGGTCGTTGAAATGAAAAATGAAAAAGTGAAAAAGTAGCCATTTGCGCACTTGTTCTCTCCGCTTAGGTTTGCAATTTTTTGGGCAGTTTTCATAGCACTTGGAAGACAATGTTCTGCACTACAAGAATATGTGTTGGTCCTATTTTCTCACTTGCCCTTTATTGATTTTAGGTCATCAAATTGGGAATTCCGACTTTTCCGTCCGAATTTTTGCCAAAACTCCGGTTCTGTGGTTGGACTTTTTTGCTTGGTGTCATATGTCGTTTGGAAGAGGATGTCTTGCTCAGTAAGAATTTGTGTCGCGTTTATTGACTCACGCTGATTTCTGTCGAATATCAACAACTGAAGAAGGAGGGGAGTTGTTGGCGTAACGATTTTTCTCTTTTCGGCATTTTGTTGATATTCAATAGAAATCAATAAACGCGACACACATTCTTATAGAGCAAGACATTCTCTTCCGAATGACATATAACACCAACCCAAAAAGTCCAACCACAGAGCAGGAGCTGTCGGAAAAAAATAACCATCCTCCTTCGGACGTCCCAATTTGATGACCTAAAAATCAATAAAGGACAAATGAGCAAATAGCACTAACAAATGTTCTTGTAGTACAGAACATTGTCTTCCAAATGCTATAAAAAACTAGCTATGCGGCGCTATGCAAGAGACCGCCGGCGAAATCTGCAGTGAATCGTTGAAAAAACGGCGAAGACTTATGGGACAACCTAATAAATAAATAAAAATATAGGTCTCTTCTTGAAGTTCCATGGGAAGCTATGGGCATTCTCTGGTAAGAACCAGTCCATACTTCAATCGCCGTGCGAAAGATCTACATATCATTTGCTACTAGGAACTACCATAATTTCATATGGCTACAGCTACATATGAAACTATGGAATAGATTAGGAAGCGCAAATGATCGATTATCGACTCTTTTCATGCCGCCAAGCAGCGAGGCGATCGAGGTATAAAGCCAGTTCAGCTGGTATAGCCACTATGTCAGGAGTAATAAACGTCAAAGCTGTTACTAGCTATGGGCATTTTCTGGTAAGAACCAGTTTATACTTCAATTGCCGTGCGAAACAGCTACATATCATTTGCTACTACAGCTACATATGAAACTATGGTAACGATTAGGAAGCAAATGATCGATTATCGATTCTCTTCATGCTGCCACACCGCGAGGCGATCGAGGTATAAACCCAGTTCGGCAGGTATAGCCAGTAGCTCAGGTGCAACAAACGTCAAAGCCGTTACCTTCTCAAACGAGAACGGTCCTAGTTGTTCCTTGTTGCTATCCCCCGTCGCATAATACCACTCCTCGGAGTTTCCCTCACTGATCTGCTCGGCGCTCGCTTCTATCACATTCGTCTAAAAAACCAAATGTTTCAGCGGTTCCACGCCCTCTACGATATGAATCGACTATAGTACAGACCTGGTTCTGAACCTTTGCTCTTTGCACGTGTAGGTGAGCTAGGACGGCCAAATCGACCAAAATCGGAAGGATCGCAGCACTGATCAGCTCTCTCACATTGTCCTTATTAAGCACAAGCTTCGAGATCAACAATATCTGAAAGAAAATGATTTTAAAAACCTCGAAAAACGACGGAAAGAGGCATTCTACTCACGTAGTGGTCCCTCACAGCGGCCTTGGTACACGTGGCGAGCATGCTGACGAAGTGTCGAGCATCCTCGAAAGGACCGATCGTCATATGGTGTCGCCCATACGTGACGGCCATCGCACGCAGACACAGACACTTCATCTCACTCTTCGAAGACAGCAGAAATCGATGGTAGACGTTGTTGAAGAACTCGGTCCTGAAGCGCAGACAATTAATGCTCCCGGAGAACGAGGTGAAATCAGCAGAGAGAGGAGGGGAACTAACGGATTGTGGATGGGAGTCGCTTCTTCGTCCGCTTCTTGAAGCAAAAGCCGAAGGTAGTAGTCACCTATCTTTACCTCGTCTTGCAGAGATGGATAGCGCGTCTGTAATGTACTCCACATTTGTTAAAGGGAATACACTACTATGCGCCGAACTGTGTTCCTTACAGGAAGAGTCGGAGAAAATTACAGCGTTATTACATCCCAGGAAATTAGCATCCTGGCGCAACCTGGAGCCAATGTTTGATGCCAGTCTACGTTCAGCATCTAAGTTAGTCCAAAGCGAATTCAAAAAACAGACCTGAAACTCGGTATGGTTCCACGAGATGGGCATGTCTGCAGGTGCCTGCTCTTTCTCATTCATCAGTGCGCGAAGCTCTCCTTCTATAGACAGCCTTAAAGTGTAGGTTTTCTGCAGACGTGGGGCAGAATAAGGTCAAATAAGGATAACGATGATGATTTTGGGGAAGAATTTTCAATTGCTTACCCTATCGCCAATGGCTGATTCAATCTGCCCCTCTGGTGTGGGCGCTCCAAAATAGGTAATCAAAACAGATCAATAGCGATTGATTGATGATAAAAGGATAAAAGGGGCGTTAGTCAATTCCTTTTGGGATGCGTCACGGATTATAGTGCGACGGATTATCGTGAAGGCAAGTTGAACGCGAATTTGGCCTACACAATAAACTGCGGTGACCAGCCGAAGGACAAGTGAGTGTTTTATCCACCCGACGGGTGTGGTACCAATTCACAGACCCCGGGGCAAGGAAGGCTTGCTCAACCTGGGACGGAAATCCGAACCAGCAACTTGTAATCGGGTGCCCGCAACGGTGCGCACCTCATCTGACTGCGCTACAATGCGTTCAGACACTCTGTCCAAGTCAACCAAGCCTTTCATCTCTCCGAAGTAGGTGAATTAGTACCAGAGTTGTTTGGAAGGTATAAAATATAAAGACTATAGAAAGAAATATAAAGACTTTTTCATCAGCTGGCCATTACATAGGTCACAGATCACGTTGCCTCCACGATATCCCATAGAAGTAGAACGCATAGAGCATTCCAAAAACCACTGAATATTACCGTCTTTTATCTTTAAGGCGGCGAAATATGGTCAGTAATTGTGTGAATATCATAAAATGCATTCTGCACAAGAGTTCTTCCAATACACATTCTTCTCTCCTTTCAAGTTCACTTCTTAGGAAATGGGCTGAAGTCTTATTGTCCACCTCTTGGTTGTCTACCGGTTTTATTTTTAAGAGAAGTTTTGCTATCAGTCGAATAAAAATCGCAACGTTTCGGACATGGGGCACGGCCCAATCTCTCTTTTGGCGCTAAAAATGGCCGCCTCCCTGTTCTTTGAAACAAACTTCAAACCACTATTTTTCCTCGAAAAAATAAAAATTTTATAAAGTTTCAAACAACGTATTCACTTCTTGGGTAGATGAATTAAAACTTCAAATAAAGCTCTACCAAAAATTTTCCGTTTCAAAACCCCTTCTAAGATTCTTTAGTATAGTGTAGGAGAAGCTCATTTCAATTTGGAAATATTCGTTTTGATTTCAAAAGTCTTAGGCTAGCTTAGAAGAGTGTCCAATTTGGTTTGAAAAGTGTCCAATTCGACGTGAAAATGATATCTATATGAAATAATGTACCTGAACTCCTCTCTCGTCTTCTCGTTCCACAATAAATCCGCCTGCGAGTGGTCGCGTGCGAATTGATAGGCAAACAGTTTCCAGTTCACGGAATTCTTGACGCGTTGCCTCCTTCTTCGAAGAACCACTGGTCGCTGACGCTGCTTATCCTTCAAATAGCCTTTGATTTAAATATTCTACCGCTTACGACTTCTTCAACAAAACCACCAACGCTAACTAACTCTCTTACATCTTGCTTCTTCGGCAGGAAATTCAGCTTCTGCTCGAGATCCCAGTGCTGAATAAATCGCTCCAACCCGGCTTCAGCTGTCACCCTGGAATAGGATAGCCATGTACAGCTTTATTTTTTAGATTTTACACTTGATAAAACTGCTTTTACGCGTGTATACACCTTAAGTTCTCAATCTTCTCCTTCAGAGCGCTCTGTTTGAGTTCATTCGTTGCCGCTTCGAGGTTGTTTCGAGGAATCAGCAAGTCTTGCTCCTTCACCGGCACTGGAGCCGTCGAGTCCAGGAAGTCCAGAAGACCTCGAGGCTAAAGCTCGAAACTCAGAAACAACTGATTTCATGGGAAGAAAACGGCCCTTTCAAGATAGAATTTGCGTAGTAAACCAAGGCGAACAAACAGCTGGGAGCTAAGAGCTTTATAGAAACTCACTAGACATCTGCTCAGGAGATCATTAGCCGGACGATTGTCCGCTATCCAGAGACCAATCAGATGCCCGCTCAGCTGACGATTTGTTAGCATCTGGAAGGAAAAATTAGGTACTTAGAAAGAAAAACTTCCTCCAGGCTATCGATAGTTATTCAGAAAGCTCCAACAGAGGCAAAAAAGCCTTCAAAGGGCTCGGCAGATCGTTAAGCCAGAAAGTAACTGCGGACTCTCATGCTAACCTCCAAATCCTTCCCTGTCGTCAGCAGCGCCAGCCGTAGATGAGTCAGAAAAGCGCCTTCGGTAAGTGCCAGCATTTGCATCGCCTTGGATGTCTCCACATCTGATTCCTCGATAATGGCTCGCATAACCATACCAGCACCTGAAAACAGTACTGAAGCGCTCTTATCGGCATAGAAACTACCAACTATTATCATTTTATTGAAATGGAACGACAAAGCACCGATAGAAATCGGTAAGTAAGCAAGCACAACCACGGCTCCGCGGCTTAATAGCCAGAAATTTACCGGCCAAAGTAGCACGCTAACCGAAGCTATTCTCTCGTGAATATAGGAAAGGCCCTAAGCTATCGTTCTAGAGACCTAGAATAAATGCAGCTCTTACCAACCGTGCCCTAATGTGAACGAACCTTTAACAATAGTCATACTCGGGCATTGGAAGAGGCGATAGAAGCTCTGTCCTCGAGCAGCGACCAGTTTCAGTATCTGGTCAAACTGTTCGCCGGCAGTTGTCTCACTGTACGGTGCACATACGGCATACGTCAGGAAGTCGAGCATCGCTGCTATCACAAGCCATCCGGTGCCACGCTCCTGAAAGGTGTTGTCTATAAAAGGCTTCAAACTAATAAACGATAAAGGTCGTCGTCAGTCAATCCCTTTGGAGGATGTACCACACATTCCACTTCTACGAGATGACGTGGAGGCAATTTGAACGTGTATCTGGCCTATGAGCGCGTGTAGCGCAGTCGGAGGGTGCCCGCTGTCACATGCACCCGGTACCAGGTTCTCGGTTCGGATTTCCCGTTGAGACCAACCAGTCTTCCATCGCTCCAGGGTAGATGAAGCTGTACCAGATTTGTCTGGGAAGTATAAAGCGCTGACTTGTTCATCGGCTGGCCACCGCAAGCCATTGCACGGCCAAATACGCATTTAAGTCGGCTCCACGACATCCCGTAGAAGTAGAATTCGCATCCCGAAAGGCGAATGAGTAAAGCCGTCCTTTATCCTTTATCTCGCCTACAGAATGACTTGAGGTAGCCATTCGATGAGCATGTCAGTGTATAGGCCAAATACGCATTCAAACTCCCTCCACGGAATCCTATAGAAGTGGAATGCGTGGCACATGCGGCAAAGGGGTTGACAAACGCCGACCTTTATCCTTCCCAGACAATTCTCCTACTAATTCACCAAATCCCGGAGGGATGGAAAGCTTGGTTGGCCTGGCCGGGAAATCCGAACCAGGAACTGGAATCGGATGCACGTGACGAACTGCACCTCCTCCGATTGCGCTACCACGCACCATTCAATATAAAACTTACCTTAATTTTGACCGCAACTGCCGTGTAGAAGAGTCTTACACCCTCAAGATTCTAACCCAACTGGGACCAAGTTTTGGTCCAATTCCCCTATTTTGCTTTGCTATGTAGGAAACCCTCAAAGCTACCAGGTATTTTTCTTACTTTTATCGCAGTCTCTTTTTATCTAAATACGAAACCCTACGTCGCATGAGTCAAGTCGTCGAAAACTAGGTGGGCCGACCACGTAATGCGTTTCGCAGACACCCGCTGGACGAGACCCGTCACCGACTGGATTCCGCGGGATGTCAAGAGAACACCAGGACACCACCAATGCGTTGGTCGGACTCTTCGTGAAAGCCCTGAACGAACGACGTGACGGTCTTCGTGTACCTCCAGCGAGTAGGATCCATTGGAGCACTCTGGCACGCACTGGGACGAATAGAGATGCTGCTGGCGCCCGCTCGAGCAACTCGATGATCAACGGGACGATGGGTGATACAAGTGATATCCAGCTCGATGAGGTTAAATAGGGAGGCATCTTAACCCATCCAGTACCTACCTCTATTCCATCGCATCATTTAGTTGACGTTGTCCAATCAGCAACCTCAAAATCCTACGAGGTATGTGACACAAACATCCCTCCATCCGACATTCCAAGGTCGAGTCATGCATTAATCACCCGTTCCCTCCATCGAAAATAACAACATGGTGACTGACTCCATTGTCACCTTCCCGATCTCCGCTTCCCCAACGCCTGAATGAACTCACCACGTGGTTGACAATGAGATCGAGTAGGTGCTCGACGAACTTCGAGCTGCTCAGTAGACTCTGCTTGTTCAGCTGTTCTGTTCGCAGCTCGTATTGGTTGTGCATCGGATGCATCAGTGCGCACAGCGCTTCGACCGTTGCATGATCGATGGCCTCGTTTTTGTAGGAGAGAACGCGAATCACCAATGTGCCCAACTTCTCGCGAACCCTTAACTCTAGACGTTGGAAAAAAGTGAAGGAGGAGGAATATGTACCACTTTAGCGACAAATTGGACACTTTTGAAATTAAAAAGAGCATCTTCTAAATCAAAACGAAAGGCCTTAAAACCAAATCATTCTCTTAGGTCAACATGATTTTTTGTGTGGAAAAAGCAGTGCGACTTTCTTTGGGAATCCATAGTTCACCAGCCCCCCCCCCCTCCCTAAAAAGCGAGTAGTCTTTGAAAATGTATGAAATTCTTATTTTTAGGACGAATACTTTCAAGCTTGTTTTCTGTATTCACTGAACCCAAAGTGGCAGCTGTGGAGGCTAAACGATGTTAGAAGGATGTTCTGCTGTAGTCAAAACACCTGCGCCAGGTAGGTACTCGAACTCGCACTCTCTGCTTTACGGGCAGGATGCCAGCCCACTACACCATCAGTGCTTGAACTATATGCACCATCCATGATCGCCACTCATCCAAAAAAGCCTAAAACTGGTGGAGTAATGGGCTAGCATTGTGTCTGGAAAGCAAAGAGTGGGGTTCGAGTCTCGCCTGACACAGAAATGTTTCTTGAAACAAAACATCTTTCCAACATCTTTTAACAGCTACTCTGGGTTCAGTGAACATGTCAGACGAACTTAAAATTATTCTCTTTCAAAAGAAAAATCTAAACAATTTCAGAGTAGGCACTTCCTTGACGCAGATGAATTACCAATTTTCAAAAAGGTCACTGAACTTCCTACAAACAAGAATTTTTAACTTCAGACAGTGTCTAGTGTTAGTATGTTTGATTTAAAAGACGTTCGCTTCGATTTAGAAGATGTTCAGCTTGATCCCTCATGTGTCCAATTCCATCTGAAAGTTGAATAAAAAGAATACTCACCCTGGAACTTCTGTGAACGCTTGAAATCCACTTTTTGACGCGAAGAGTCGTCGCAGACATTGCAGCTGAGCCTCACACTTGTACACGTAGTTCGGATCGTCCTTAAGTTTACAATCGCCTGTAGAAGAATGCGAGCTAGTCAGTGAAGTAACCTACCTTCTCATAGCACTCTCCCAGCACCGCCTCCAAAGCGCCAACGATAACCTTGCCCTTGTTCTCGGAGAAGAAACCTTCTTGCGCCACGGAATATGTCAGCCCCGTGTAGGGGATATTAGCGTTGAAGCGTCTGATCAGCTCGGATCGCTTCAAGCCAGCTGTAACAGCAAAGATGAACTCGACCGGTTAAAATGCGTAGCGTAATCACTTAATCTTCTATAATCGTCCATAAGTGTGATGAAAAACGCCAGCGAAATGTGAAACCAATGGAAAATATCCAGAAACATAGATAGATTCTACGGTTGTTAACTGATAGAGCTTGAAACCAAAGGACAGCAGCGCCCACTAAGCAAGGTGCATCGAAAAATGGAAAGATTTACAAGACGCAGGTGGAGCTGAGTGGAAGAGTCGGAAGAATTTGCAAACTGATTTCTGACGACTCCACCCTAAAGGACAGATCCACATCATCACAGCGCACTGAGAAAGTTCTGGGAACCCAAGGAAAGAAATAAACGCTTCAACGAAAATGCCAATGGAAATACCTTTCAAAACCATAACCCTGCAGGCAGAAAAAAAAACAGAAACGGAGGAAGCAAACAGTGACTTACGCGGTGGTGCAATGACATGGCGCATGCATTGCGATTCACCGTCCTCATCCAGAAGCTGGCTATGAGGCAGCAAACGCAGCGACTGGTCAAAACGATGACTTGTGACAAACACCTGAAAGAATTAACATAGACCAAAACGGGAAAATTGATGGAACCCCTTTGGTACGTTTTAAATCGAAGCCAGAAGAGACTCACCAACTGGTTGCCAGCAGCTCGAGCTCCATCGATGAGTGAAGCTATTATCAAATCTCTGAAACGCAATATACACGCGAACTATACGAAAATACGGTGCAGAGTAGCCCAAAAGGAACCATCTTATAGCTCTTTATCCTAGCAATAATGAACGAAATGATAAAATTATAAAAGAAGAAAGGACGACGTTAATCAACCCATTTGAAATGCGCATAGGGGATACCGTGGAGGCACTGTGGTGTATTTGGCATATGCAATCACTTGCGCTGAGGAATCAATGAACAAGTCAACGTTTCACCTTTTCCATACAGGTCTCGTACCTATGCACTGATAGGGATGGAAGTCCTGGTCATCCTGGGCGGAAAATCTTAACCAAGAGCCCTACTCGGTGTGCACACGAATCCGACGTCTCCCCCAGCTGGGCTACCACGTGCAAAACCGCAAAGCTAACACGTAAAACCAAAGAAAACGAAAAATATGAAACGGAAAGTCGTACCACGTTGTCCTCAAGTTTTTGCTTGCCTTTTGCTTATGGGGTTTCCTGTTATTGGCAAAGCCGTTTCTTTTGTTTAATTTAGACCCGTGACGGGGGCTTCCTGTGCTTTTGATAGTTATTTGACCACTATTATGGCCATAGCGCGCGTGTAGCGCAGTCGGAGGAAGCGCCGGCGCGTGCACCCGAATCCAGGTTCCTGGTTCGGACTTCCTGCCCATGCCAACCAAGCCTTCCATCCCTCCGGGGTCGGTGAATTGGTACCAGACTTGTCTGGGAAGGATAAAGCCCTGACTTGTTCATCGGCTGGCCGCCGCAAGTCATTGTATGGCCAAATACGCATTCATGTCGCCTCCACGACATCCCGTAGAAGTAGAATGCGCTGGCGCATCCCAGAAGGGATTGAGTAACGCCGTCCTTTATCCTTATCCTTTATTATGGCCATAAGGTACGTGTAATGACCAAAGAACTTTGATCAATCTCCCTTGGGATGTGCCGCCAATTCTTCTAACGGATGTTGTGCGGGAGTCGTAGCTGAGGTAGAATCGTAGTTGTATTCGTAGTAGTTCTTCCTTGAACTCTAGGCGAGATTGGTAACAGCGTTTATTAGGCTTACGTCGGTAATTCTTACGGAATTACCGCCCTGTAGTCTGAAATGCCGGCTGGTAAGAAACCGTATGTACGACCGCCTTTGTGTTACTCCTAACTGTGTGATCTGTCCGGCTAGCAGAGAGGGAGATTACGCCGTTTCTGGGACAGTCTACAGGATCACCTCCCACAGCTGTGGTGAAAAGTAAAAGGATAAAGGATAAAGGACGGCGTTACTCAATCCCTTCTGGGATGCGCCAGCGCATTCTACTTCTACGGGATGTCGTGGAGGCGAAATGAATGCGTATTTGGCCATACAATGACTTGCGGTGGCCAGCCGATGAACAAGTCAGCGCTTTATCCTTCCCAGACAAGTCTGGTACCAATTCACCGACCCCGGAGGGATGGAAGGCTTGGTTGGCCTGGGCGGGAAATCCGAACCAGGAACCTGGTATCCGGTGCACGCGGCAGTGGCGCCTCCTCCGACTGCGCTACACGCGCCCGTGGTGAAAAGCATATCGGTGAAACCTCTCGCCCAGTCCATGTACGCGCCAAAGAACACATGGAAGGCAAGCAAAGGTCGCGAGTTTCCACTGCAGTGGGTGGACACAGGGTCAATGCCCACCACGGAGAGGACTTTGGGGTCACATTTGACATCTTAGCGCGTGAGCCTCAGATGACGGCGCGGAAAGCCCTTGAGGCAATTTGGATACAGGCTACTGACCCAAAAATCAACCGGAAGAGGGAGTGCCTATATATAACTCGGGAGCTCAGGACATACCTCCGGCTAGCATTCTAGTCAGGGTACGGCCTTCGTTGGTACCCTCACGAGCACTACTGCCCTGATTGCATGGCGATCCTTGGACAGGTGAGGTCGATTGCTGTCTCCTACTCATCTTGTGTAGCTCTATTTGGTCTCAAAATTCAGCAGGGTTGATCAAGTGGCCCTGATCGCCTGGCGATCCTTGGTCAGGTGAGGTCGATTGCTGTCTCCTACTCATCTTGTGTACCTCTATTTGGTCTCAAAATTCAGTAGGGTTGATCAAGTGGCCCTGATCGCCTGGCGATCCTTGGTCAGGTGAGGTCGATTGCTGTCTCCTAATCATCTTGTGTACCTCTATTTGGTCTCAAAATTCAGTAGGGTTGATCAAGTGGCCCTGATCGCCTGGCGATCCTTGGTCAGGTGAGGTCGATTGCTGTCTCCTACTCATCTTGTGTACCTCTATTTGGTCTCAAAATTCAGTAGGGTTGATCAAGTGGCCCTGATCGCCTGGCGATCCTTGGTCAAGTGGTCACACTTAGGTTTGTATCCTTTCAGGCTCTGAAGAAGGCAATCTCGCCGAAACGTAAGCCTAGTAAACGCTGTTACCAACCTCGCCTAGAGTTCAAGAAAGAACTACTACGAATTCGACATTATGCCGAGGTTCATAGAAAGTCGGACATGGCAACCGTAGTTGTGTTGCGTTGTATAAATGTGTGTTTGGCGTATGCAATGATCTGCGGTGGCCAGCCATCATACAAGTCAATGTTTTAACCCCTCAGACGAATCTGCTACCAAGCCAGCAAACCCGGAGAGATGGAAAGCTTTGTTGGCCTGAACGGGAAATCCGAACCAACGACCTGGAATCGGGGGCACGCGACTTCCGGCGCCTCCCCCGCCTGCGCTACATGCGTCCTGAGAAGTTCTCGATTATGCCGGTTTGTTTTCTTCCAATTTCTTCAGCTCACGTTGAACAATTACAAAACTAGCTCCTACTCCTCCAAGCCATACTTCACCAGAAATATAGCACAAGCAAAGTAATAAATAAATAAAATTATACCGAAACAAGAAAATTAGTCGAGATCTGACCTTTCCGCTGCTGAATACACACGTCCTTCACCGCTTGCGTATTCGATTACAAACTGCTGTGGATCTCTCTCTAATCGAACAAGGCACACGATCTGTAACGATAAGGCTTAGAATTTTACCCAGAGCTTGACATATATTTGACCTTTATTCAACATTCGACACTCATTCTATGGTATTCGAACCCATTTAAAGAGAGGTTTAATATTCTGTGCATTTGACTAGAACAACCGCACAACACCAACCCACACAAAAAACCCAATCGCTAAACCAAGGCGCGGTATCAGCTAAATCCTTCCCACTCTCATATATTTAACCTTCCAAGAAAATATTCTTTCTCGTCATGTGGCTTTGTCTATGGCCTGCCTAACTCATTCATTTTCTGGAAGTCTACAATATTTCCTGCGATTCCTTATAAGCTCAAGATTTTTTAACGGTAAATCAGCTCTTTGTTAAATGGAAAGCCCATAGCCTGATATTTCATCACTTATTAGCTACGTGTTAGGCCTATGGTAACTTTCGCAGGAGTGTACGCGGAGAGGCGCAAATTGTGCCGGGATTTCCGCGGAGTCCGGTACCAAAAACGCGCTCTAATGCGAAGCTGGCCGCCCCAAGTCGACGACGACCGTCCGCGGCGCACTTGCCATCCGCGGATTAGATATAGGCCAATACACCAACAAGACCGAAGCCTCGTTTAAAGTTCCGTCCATGTTTTCATTTTCTTCAGTTTTCGGGACTCTTAAACGTTATAAATATACCTTTATTACAGCTCTCTAACCTCCTAAAAGGCCGAGTAACCTTAACTGCCTCCTTATCGATACAATTCATAGATTTGAACTGCTTACAGCCCGATCATCAGCCACCAAATAGAAGAAACTGAGGGAAAAGAGGAAATAAAAATGAATTTGAATCTCTACACACAAGGTATATAAGGAAAACAATTGGGTTACCTGTTCAAGCGGAGTTGCACACACCACTGCATATGTAGCCGGATCCCGTTCAACGATACACGCCTCCGTAAGACACAGCAGCCGACGAACGGACTGCTCATGCCTCCGACTGAACTTCTGCACTTTAAACTCCGCGTATGAAGTGATATGGTCGTCTCGGCTAAAGAGAGGCGGATTGTTAACCCGAATCTCAAAAACAACAAAAAACAAAGAAAACGAAACGATAGTAGCCGTGATTACCTGCAAAGGCCCAGCCTTGTTCGAGCAAACTCGTCCATGGTAGCGGCTTCTTTCGTGATTGGAACAATCACGCCGATATTATCAGCAGCTATCCGCCTCACGTCTCTCAAGAAGTCATCACACTGTGTTGACGCGAACAAATGCTTAAAATAATGGCTTTCTTCGGGAAACCTGTTGTTAGACAAACCGAACTGAGCACATCGATTTGAACGTAAATTAAGAATTTTTAAGTGAATGTAAGACAATAAATAAAATCGAATTCGCAAAGTAAAACTTATACGTGCACCTAGGAGCGGATGAGAAGCTTCAACGAGCAACTCCTGATAATCTAAGGGGTATTTTAGCCCAGTAGATAAGAGACAAGGGAATATGCTCCATCTGACATAGTATTTTTGTAACATTCACCATTACCTGGATATGAAAGAACAGCAGCAGCTGGCCCCTACCTCTGCGCTTTGCGAAAGAAAAAAACGAAAAGTATGTGCGTAACAATATACCTACCCGTCGGAGATGATCGCCCACATCGATAATGAATCCTCCAGGGCAGTCGGATACCTGAACAGTTGATATCAGCCATCTACTAGTTAGCCGACACACTTTTGAGCCAAAGGAGTCGCCATCTATAAGTGAAAGGGATGCTTTCAGACTAAAACAGTATGTATTAAAGCGGCCTAAGCATTAGAGTTAATGCGCCAAGGATCGTTCTCAAACGTTCAGGTATATTTATTGCCTTTTGCTTAGTTCGACGGAACGAGAAGCGAGTCTAAAACCAATGTAACTAAACTTTAAAAGGTTTCGACTGCGGCGCGTCTAACCTGTACTGTCATTGAAGAAACTTTCCTAGTTAACACTGTGCCTCTATAAGCAGTCCATGAATATGAGCTCCCCATCAACAAGGGAAGGATCTGAAGCATATGTCTGAACATAGAGAGCGAGTCATAGAGAAAGAATCTCCTCCCCTCATTTAACCCTTCCACAACACGCGTGATTTTCGCGTGACTGCCGCTTGGGACAGCGCATATTTTCCCAGGGAGTGCAATAATTTTATAATTTTTGTTAGATAATTATTTGTTAGATATGAATGAAACAGTAACCAAAGAAGTTTCTCATGGACCATCTTGGCCGCAGAGGTTAGTGGACTCAACGACTAATATTGTACTATTAAAGGATAAAGGACGGCGTTACTCAATCCCTTCTGGGATGCGCCAGCGCATTCTACTTCTACGGGATGTCGTGGAGGCGACATGAATGCGTATTTGGCCATACAATGACTTGCGGTGGCCAGCCGATGAACAAGTCAGCGCTTTATCCTTCCCAGACAAGTCTGGTACCAATTCACCGACCCCGGAGGGATGGAAGGCTTGGTTGGCCTGGGCGGGAAATCCGAACCAGGAACCTGGTATCGGGTGCACGCGACAGTCGGCGCCTCCTCCGACTGCGCTACACGCGCCCATTGTACTATTAAATGCTTGATAATGTTCCATGAAGTGTTTTTATGATGGTGTCCGACGAGGTCGACGGACAATGTCGTGAAAGGGTTAATATAAAAAGGTATTTCTTTTTTGTCAAGTCCTTAAACCCAAGGAATAGGGTGTTCTTGAAGTCAGTGGTGGCAAGCGCCTCGCGGCGCAGTGGCTAGTGTCGTTGCTTCGTGCTAGAAAGGTCGGAGGTTCTGTTCTTTAGCGCTGTGATATTTTCGTGTTTCAGTTGATTGGTTGAGATCGGACTCATCAACGACTTACAGCAATTTAACAGATAAATTCACAGCCGAAATCCCTGATAGCACGGCTTATCAAGCGATGTGGTGAGCGATATAAGTGCCCTATCAGGAATTCGGTGTAATTTCTCTGTTAAATTGCTGTAGGTCGTTGATGAAACCGCCCCTGATGTCTAGTCTATTTCTGACGTTTTCGGCGCGTTTTGCATCTTATGCTGCGAAGGGTTACTTTGTTTTTCGTGGACGTTCAAGAGACCCAGCGCTTGTGAGGCGCCGATTCCATAGTAACTTCAAGGACCCCTACTCATTGAGTTTAAGGAATTGACGAAAAATCCCTTTTTATTCTAATTGAGGGGTGGGGATTCTTCATATATGACTCGCTCTCCCCGTTCAGACATACGCTTCAGACCCTTCCCTTGTAAGTCGACACTGAGGCGGCATTTGATCACACGCCGTGGGGCTATAGAGTTTGTCAATATAATCAAAAAGGCTCAGCTTCCCAGTAGTTTCAGCAAGCTTAAAAGCATTGTCAATTAGCACCTGCCCAGCTATCCTGGTTTGTCTTGTGTAGTGTTTTCATTCGGCGTTGTTCCAATTTATTTTCATTACCTTCCCTTTTCAAATTGTGTTGTGCTATGCATCAACATGCTGCGGCTTGTAACAAACTTGAATTTAAAATCTGAATGTGAACACCAGCTCAACAAACTTAGAGAGTAAATTATAGCAAAAGGAATAAAAAGGTACAAAGCACAAAAGAAAAGCAAATAACCTTCAGTATTTTGCGAATCCTTCTGTAAGGATAGCACTGGACGACGACACCTCGCGCATCAACCTGTTCGATGCCACCGGCATTAGCGCGAAGGATCACTGGTATACGTCGATCGGCCCAGCTGTGCTTGTAGGCGTTCACTGCCTGAAGGAAGGGTCTGTTGATCTCCCTTAACTTGGGAATCAGGATAAAAGCAGAAAAAAATGAACATCTACAGGAAAAAGTATGAATATCCGAATTAGAATAACAATTGAATGAACGAACATGCTGCATTGAACGAATAAGTGCTCCATCTTAAAATATGCACGAAAACCGCATTTAAATGAGAATATCGAGAAATCGAACGTTTCAGAATTTTAGCAAGAACCTTACTCACCACTGGATCGATATTGCGCTCTGCGAACTTGCTATTAAACTGAAGACAGTCAGTGATGATATGAGTGGTGTAGTCCGAGGAGAAACGCATCGTATCCTGAAGATGGCAAAATAGAAAATAAGTCCACGTTGTTAACAAATTTGGAAAACTCTTTCTAACACCTAATCTATCAATCCAGAAGGACACCAGAAGAGCTCACATGTTTTAGGCCACATTCTCTACTTCCTAAAGCTACGAGTTTTCTATAACAATTACTGCAGACATCCAGATCTCAAAGGGAAGACCCTTGGTAAAACCTTCCAAGACAATTGAACTAGTTATCTAAATTCATCATCAGTTGGCTAAAATAGCGTCCCTACTATGAATGGAATCCTTCCATAGTCGAGGAGATCGTTAGGCAGATAAATGAGTGGAAAGGGAGCAAGAGGAGAGGGAAGCACACCCAAGGTTTTGGCAAGTAAGGTAACCTAAGCCGTTAAAAGGACACCATGGTGCCCACCACCGAACAGATCCGACTTTCTGAACGAGAAGTACCCCCGCATGCCTGTCGAGGTTGGCAAATCGACTCTGATTGAGATACTTTGATTCCGACGTTGAGGCGGCTTGCCGAAGCGTCAAAAGAAGCCATGAAGACTGAAGGATGTCATCGAAAAATCACACCAGGTGTCAGATTCATCAAACGTTTACCACCCTCTAACGGTGAAAATGCCACCAAACCCTCTGATATGACAATCATCAGCACCAGGCTCCTAAAAAACCGCGAATTAACGCGACTTATCAACAAGCGATATGGTGAAATGGTTATGATATGGTTCCGGATTTTCCGCTGCAATTTCTCTGTCAAACCTCTGTAAGTCGTTGATGAATCCGGCTCCAGGTTGAGCGGTATTTTCATCGTTAGAGAGCGGTAAGCGGTTGATGAATCTGGCCCCAGAAGTCTGAGCTCTCATTCTCCAGTGTTCGCCATGTACGACTTTCTATGGACCAGGACATCGAAGATGTTGTAGCGGTATGTTGCTCAAGTCCCAAATTAGGTAACACATATGTTTGCTGGTGATACCGTCTTCTTCGGAGCCTTATATGAAGCCAGACGAACATAGCAGCTGGTAGCAGGGCCATCATCAAGAAACCCGTGCCCTAACCGAACAAAGTTGCTTTGAAGAAGGCGATGCCGTCAGGGGTCGGATTCGTCAACGACTTACATGATTTTAACAGAGAATTCACAGCGGAAAACTCAGATAACGCGGCTTACCGCTCGCCATATCGCTTGATAAGCCGCGCTATCAGGGATTTCGGCTGCAATTTTCTCTGTTATATTGCTGTAGGTCGCTGATGAATCCGGCCCCAGAATGTTAGCCAGTACACATCTATAAAACATCGCGTACAGCTCAAGAGCAATACAACTCTACAACGTCTTCAATTCATAAAATGATTCATAAAGAGTTGTACATGGCCAGCACTGGAGATTGACGATCTGACACTGCATTCACCAGATTCATCAACCGCTTATGGCCCTCTTACGATGAAAATACCGCCAAACTGATGCTGATGAATGTCATACCGGGGGGTTGGGCGGTATTTTCAGCGTTAGAAGCGGGATAGCGGTTGATGAATCTGTCCCCTGGCCTCTTCAGCAAGCCACCGTCAACCTGAGAAAATCGAACGGTTACGGGATTCTCCTCCAACACGGGTAGGAGGGGAGACATATGTGAATTTGGCGCTTTCCCGCTTGAGTGGGACCAATCTGATGCCGCCACTCACTTTTGTGAGGGATGTTTGATCCCGTCCCTACTCCCTTTCATTCTTTGCCTTCTATGTGGTATTTCATCACAAAACTAGAGCTAGACTTCAGACTGGTCCACCTAATTAGTACAGCGTCGTGAATTCCGCTTCTTACAGATAAATAAAGGATGGAAGGGATAAAGGACCGCGTTACTCAATCCCTTTTGGGAGCCGCCACACATTCTACTTCTACAAGATGTCGTGAAGGTAATTTGAATGCGTATTTGGCCGTATAGTGACTTGAGGTGGCCAACCGATGAACAAGACAGCGCTTTCTCCTTCTCAGACAAACCTGGTACCAATCTGAGCACACCGGGGGACGGAAGGCTTGCTTGGCCTGGGCTGGAAATCCGAACCAGGAACCCGGTCTCAGGTGCAGGCGACAGCCAGCACCTCCTCCGACTGCACTACACGTGCCCTACACAGGTAGGGGTAGAAAAACTCACCCTTTTTCCTCGATGCCTAACATGGATCACGAACTCATCCTGCTTGCTGTCGCTGCTCGCGTTCTTTGGTGAGGGTTTAATTGCAATAAAGTCCTCATATTGCCACTGAAATGAGAAACATAACTAAATTCGTCTAAAAAATGACCCAAGGGCCTTATAGAAAATGTACCTGATTTGTGATCTCTAGCGTCTGAGGGTTATAAGTCGTTATCGCCAGCGTTCCTATGGAGAATATCCGCTTGTACCTGAAGAAATAAAGGCGGTGACACTTCCTTTTCTGGGGAAAATAGCGGTTATGACCCCTCCCGAACGTGGTACCCCCCCCCCCCCAAACAGGACTGAGCGTGAAACCCACTTCCCTTTCCAGGAGTGCTTGGTGACCAGATAGCAGACTACATCCCGATTGTTGTCACAGAACTGTGCCATGACGTCGTAGCGACGAGGTCTCACCGACGCGACCCTCGCTGGTGGCGGGAAGGAGACGACCTGAAATTCGCGTCCAGACGGAGGCTGTACGAATGTCGCCTTCAGAAGACACACGCCACGGCCGTGATTGAATCGTCGTATGAGTCACAGAGCGATGGAAACGCGGAAGGCGCGGAACAATAGACGTCCGACTCCAACACCACACGGTTGCCCCGAATCCGCTGCGGTGGACGCGAACGCAGCACGTCGACTGGAGCGCGTCAGACGCCAACACGCGGGTGGCACCAGCGGAAGATACTGTAGTGATACAGTAATCCTCCTTCTACCTGTTTCTAATGTTCCGTCAACAACGGTTGAGCAGGAAGCACAACCTACCGGGAAATAATGTTCAGTAAAACCACGAAGCGCCACCGTAGTTTTTTTTCGGCGTGACATATGCGTCCTCCTGTGCGTCTACAGAATGAAGCGCCGCGCAGACTTTTCGTACATACACTGCTGCATTATTAAAATCCACAGACTGCCTGTGCTACGAAATACACTGAAAGCGCCGTAGCAGATCGAAAGAGTGTTAAGACTACTGCGGTCGCAGAGAAGATGTAGCTGTCAACTATCTCAGTTAAGAAACATCTTGGATCCATCCTAGTCGGAAGGGGCATGTGGTGTTTTACGTCTCCATCGCGCTCCTTAAATTTCTCCGAAAGCTCCAACTGCTGTTCTGCTATGCGAAATTTACGATGTAGACTCAGGTGATCAGTATGTGTAGCAAAGCATGAAAAATGCTACTCCCACTTTAGGTTCGTCCCTACCGACTAAGATAGATCTAACATCTGTCAAAAATAGTGTAAATCACGTGTGAGAAGTGAAAAAGATGGGAATCCTAGGCGTGAGCAATCTCTAAACAGGAGAGCGCAGACGATGCGATAAGGAGTCCTACACGCGCAGATGTCCTGCACGGACTTTTAGAACTACCGTACACCCGCGGGTCCGTTGTTACCTCTATTTTTCAACGTTTCTTAACTCCCTATAACCGGGAAACTATTCGCTAGTATCTTCTGTATGCTAGTAAGATACGCCACAATGTTCAACACTTTCCTAATTGGGTGGGGCAGTTCAGAGAATGCAACGTTGCACAAAATGAAGTCACTCGACTCCAGTCCCCGACGCAGAGCTTTCCCTCCTGTACGACTTTGAAATGCAAAAGATGCCCTTGCAAAAGAAAATTGCTCTAGAGATCTATGCGACCGTTCTATGATGGTTCATCAAAGGTTTTTCATGTGAAGCATTCTGCAATCTCCAAGGTACCCTGAACCGTACGCGGCTACTTGTCCTTGACATGGCCTACTTGGCGAGGGAACGCACCGTACCAATCAGACAGCATCTAACGAACGTGCCAGCAGAAGAGGAGTGAATGATGAGTGTCCCGATTGGTTGACCGTGTTCTAGTGGTGCTCCGATTGGTTGATTGACTGGCGCGTTCATGGCTCCCCGCAACTAGCAGTTATTGTAGACCACATTAACGACCAGTTTCGGGCGAGCGATATTGCGCTCACTAAAGCTGATCCCACTTAGCTAGAAATGCACACCATTTTCTAGCGAATGAAGTGACACATGACTGGTACGAACATTGGCATGACAACGAAACCTTCCCGACATCTGGGTTTCGGTAACTGGCTAGGTGTTGAAGTGGGGACAACAAGCCACTGAACTTCTTCTCGGTTGGCACCAGGGTGAGTGAAATCTCTGTTTTCTGGCGATTTTGGGTAAAATCCTGTTTTCTGGGAAAATGCCAAAAATTGATGAAAGATAGAAAATAGAGCTGATCTCAAAATTTTATCAAAGAAATCGAAGCCAATCTGATTCAGAGTGCAGATGACAGTCGACGCCTCCTCAGACGCCATCACGTGCCTGCGTAACTCAGATACCCATCTAAATTGACTCCACGATGTCCTAAAAGTCGAGTGCATGGCGCACACCACACAGGGGATGACTACCACTGAGTTTCATACCTTATACACTGCATACGGCAATCTACTGTGTTGTTGGCGATACAAAGAGTAGGGAGAATTGTATAGCTAATGCAGGACCCCTGCATGGCAACAGAAAGAACTAATCAATACACTCGGATGCACCATGCCCTGAATTCTAAGTGACACGCTGCGATACATGCGATAGGAGACATTCATATACTTCAATCGCCGGGCGGCGCCACATTACGGAAGCTAGGAGTATCGATTAGCGGTGCAGAAAATCGATACTGGTAGCTTTTATAGTTTATAGCCGTGTGGCAATCGAAGTATAAATCCGTTCGCCTAAATCTGTAGGGAGAACTGTTTAATAAATGTGGAGCCCAGTTCTATGAGGACAAAAGGAACCAACCAATATCTTATCGGATACGCCACACGCTGCATTTCCATACTTGACACCGTGCGCGCAGAACGTTATGCGGGATCTATACTTCACTCATGAGGCGTCAAGATTGATCGATTGACTGCGCCGCCTAATCGATATTAGTAACTTTCGTTATACGGCACCGTCTGGCGATCGATATACGAATCCGCCCCAAACCTGTAGGAGGGATTGTTTAACTAATGCGTGGCCTTTTATGAGCACGGAAGTAACTAATCAATACCTTCTTGGATGTGCTATGCCCTGCATTTCTACCCGACATCATTCTCCTAGGGCGCTAGGTACCGTACGCTAGGTACGCTACGGCGTACAAAGTCGCGCCGGCCGGCGAGTGAAGCTACGAATATCGATTAGACAATGCAGAGAATCGATACTGGCAGCTTTCACAATGCTGCGACATCCCACGACTAGACGGATTGGACATTAATACAATCCAAGGCAACGATCCGCACGATTATGTCTTTTTCATCACATGGAGCTAATTAATATCGATTAGACCGCGCACTCGACCGATTGGGATACTACCGCACTGTTGCGTCGCGCAGCAGCTTAGGCCTTGTTTAAGGCTCATGCACACTTCGGCGACAGCGCGACACGGCCATGGTGAAGGACAGGGGCGCGACGGGCGCGGCGCGACACAGCGACACGTGCCGCAGAGGGGGGCATGCACACTTTTGCGGCTGTCGCGGCGGCTATCGCCGGCGATGTCGCGCCGAGTGCCGCATGCTGGAATAGTTCAAATCTTTCCTGGCGGCGCGACATGCACTGGGACGTCGGTCTCGTTGCCTATAACGATGCCCTAGTGCGACCGCGCCGCGACCGCCGGATTTCGCGGAGGTGGCCGTCGCTCCTTTTGCCGCGCCGCGGTGTCGCAGAAGTGTGCATGGGCCTTTAGTGTGCGCGCGACGCGCGACGCGATGCCATGTGTAGTGGCCGAATTGATCAATCGCGTCGCTCGATCAATTTGGCCACTACGCATGCATCGCGTCGCGCATCGCGTGCACACTAAACAAGGCCTTAAGCGTAAACCCTGACATGGTGGCACATATGTTGGCCGAATCGATCGATCGCGTCGCTCGACCAATCGATTTACCCACTATACATGCCATCGCGTCTCTCGTCGCCGGAAGTGTAAACGAGAGCTCAGGTCGAAAGTCGCCGCTGGTATAGGCGCAAAGTGGACCCAAGCTCAATCCTTGGCGCATACAACGATACTGGCGCTTGTTACCGACCTCGAAATAAACATTTATAAAGTTTTGATAAGCTAAGACGAACCTGTATAAACCGTACTGCTTTAACAGGCTTCCCCTAATCTTGTCGTTAGCTTGCACAGATTTGGCCCACCTAACCTGAGTCGCAGCAGCGACTTCCAGCTCAACAGAACTCCGGCACCAGTGTAGATGAGGTACGGAATGCTAAGCGCCTTCTTTTCTTGGCGTACCAGCTGCCCTACGTCAGTGCCAGGTGGAGCTAGGCGACTTCGCCAGCAGGTGCCGTCGACTACACTCTGCCGGGGAAGGTATTCAAGGGGCTTAGACGGCAAGAAATCGAATCAAAAGGACTCTTTGAAATGAAACAGGGCCTTCCATGACTATCAATAGCCTACAACAGGCTTAGCTACCCAGGGAAAGGGCTAAGGTGCATGCCTAAACGCAAACACGATACCATGCGAGAATCTCCACCTCTCCACCTTTCAAATAATAGAAAAATATGCTCCATTTCCTCAGAGTCCTTGAACCTACCGAGTTGGGGATCCCGATAGTCTAGTATGGAATCGTACAGTCGCACAAGGCAATACCTTCCAAACATCGAAGACAGAAAAAAATGCAAAAATACCGCTTCAAAGACGCACGAGATCGGATGTTCGATCCCTCGCATTGCAGTATTTTCGTATTTTTTCTGCATATTCGACGTAGGCATTGCTTTATGCATCTGTGCGATTCCATAGTAAGCTATCGGAGTGCCTAACTCGGTAGGTTCAAGGACTTGGAGCAAAATGGAGCATACTTTCCTACTACTTGAGTGAGGTTCCCGTAGTGGTGTTCATTTTCGTCGTTTAGACTTGAGTATGAGACACTTTCCTGGTTAGTATCCACAAGTGTGTTTCTTTGGTACAGTAGGTGATCGTGGTGAATCTCCCCTGCTTGAAAAAACCTCCCAATTACCATTTAAAGCCACCGAACCCGCCTTAAAAGCCCTTCTCAAGAGACCCTAGGAACCAAAGAGGCTGAATTCACCCATACGACGACCTTTCGCTAATATATCAGCAGGCACAGCCTTCGAGCGCCCCGGCGATGTATGTGATGTCCTTTGAATTTATCGCCCCAAACGCGCGCTTTCCAGCCGATGATATCATATTCCAGCCGTAATTATCGCATGAACGTCATCGGAGCTTGTCAGTTTACTCAGGGAAGCTTTATATAAATGAGTTTCGAGATCGAACAGTACACACGGCAACATCGGAGTGAAACATCGCCAACAAAACTTCAGAATTAAAGGCCAAACACGTCTTCAGTTGCAGCACAAAGGCGAAATATACGGAGTAGCTGGGAATGTGAACCAGTCAGTCAGTCAGTCAGTCAGTCGGTCAGCCAGTGTCGAACGGTTAGTCGTTCCTCGCCTGCGTTCTCAGCATCACGAAGATCTTCTCCTTGATCCAGTCCTTGTTGTGCGGGACGTACTGGCAGGTCTCCTAAAGATAGATTGATGAATAGAGGGCATGATTCCATTCTATTAGTACTAGTCGCTAATGTGACCTACTAAAGAAGGAGCGAGCACACCAAAGCGATCAGACCGCATCCGACCGGCGTACACACTAATAGGCGTGTTTGGTCCGTGCTCTAGTAGGCTGTGATTGGCCGGCGCTTCCCGTCTTTCCAGGGCTCACTAACTACTATAACTCATACATCTGCGCCCATCAACCAATGGTGGACCTATCTCACATAAAAGCCTCCTCATAATTCACGGCGGGAGGGAAGGGGGGGGGGGGGGGGCGATTAATCGGCCATGCAAATCATATGCATCGATTTTCGCCTAACGGTTGCCCTGCAAAAATCGATACATATTATTTACCTGGCCGACTAATCGCTTCCGCCGCGAAGTATAAACAGGCTCTAAGGATATGCTAGCAACAAAGCAGTGATTAGTACGCAGTCAAAGCTTCAAACCGACCTACACAATTTTCATCCCAAACTGGAGACTTTTCAAATCAAATTGGACACACTTTCAAGCAAACATGGCGATTTCGAAATCAAACACCTTCGAAACCAAAAAGAACTCCTTCCAGGTTTAATTAGCGATCCTCCAAAAAGTATAGAACAAATTTTTCTCTTAGGAAAAATTGGTACAACTTTCCTTGCGGTTCTTAATCACTTGGTCCAATAAGTGAGTGAAGTGAATCAGTGAATAAGAGAGTCCACTGTTAAAAATTTTGCAAAATGTTTATTTCTAAGAAAAAAAAAAACAATGGCTTAAAGCTTATTTCAAAGAACAGGAAGACCACCATTTCTAGCGCTAAAAGAAGAAATTGCTCACGTGTTTTTACACAACATCATAATTTTGTTCTAATTGATATTAAATATTTTATTCGCGTAGAGTTGAACAGATGCTATAGATACAACAAAAATAGCTAAAAATGATTACTTCCCTTCTGCGCTTTAAAACAAATCTCAGATCATCATTCTCCCTTTAAAAAAATTTCACAGAATTGTTCACTTATTGGAGCAAATGAATTTTAATCCTGATTCAATAAGTATAAAAGTCGTTCAAGCGGTCCGGAACTTCAGCCTTCGGAGTGATCGAGGTCGCTGAACATTAACCTGAAGTTTGTTTTAGAAGTATCGATTGCCATCAATCGATATCAAATTATCGATTTTTTAGTGGATGTCGTTCAAGCGGTCCGAAACTTCAGCCTTGGCGTGAAGGCGTGAAAAAGCGAGTCGCAGTGTAAGCAGCTCTAGGGCACTAGCTCGCGACTAGTACCCGATACCCAGCTCTTTCACGGGTTGTCAAGCGGAATAGTGCGAATCAGCTGCCACTCGCACTTATGAATGACGGGCTACACAACACTGCATTTCGAAGAAAATCGCTTCCAACCAGAACTCAAGGAAGTATCACAAACGGAAGACATTCTACGGTAATCCTTGCTAAAACGGAGTCTTTCCTGTAAGAAGCTGAGTCGAAATTGTTCAGAACAATCAAGTGTTCATGGATTAGTTTGTTGACCGAACTTGTTCACTTATTGCGTGGCCTGTTAGCCTTGAAACGGTCATATACGGCCAAAAACGTTGATATCGACCAACATATAACCTCTTCGTGTCCTTCGATCGAGAATCATTTCTAGATCATTCTGGCATACGAAGGAGGGAGCATGGTGATGCTGGCTCGCGCTCAAGCAATTCAGCGGCCAGAAAGCCGACAAGTAATACAGGTGATCGAGCGAGATATTCCGAATGTTGAGCGGCCATTAGTTTTGCGTGGACGAACGGAATGACTCATCGGAAAAGAGGCTGACGGATCAAGTCTTTAATTAGCGGCCATTTTGCAGGAACGAACTCATCGCTGGACAAACCTGCGAGTTAAAAAGTCGTATACAGTAGGATATAAAAACCAGGCTGCCACAATCACAAGCCCATAGCTTTCAAATCCATCTGTCTGACGCCAAAAAGTAAATTGTTTTGGACGCTTCCAGAGTCCTTTCTTTTTGTTTAAACTTTTCGAGCACTATCACAAGATAGAGAGGCAGCCTCTACCTATCAAATAGCCAACAATGCCACTGCCCCGTTGCATCGCCATAGACAAAACCTGACGATATAGGAAGACGCATTGTACATCACGTTTTCCTTTGCTCCACTTTGTTTTGAACCCAGGAGACGCCTGACATACTACCACACGTGAATGGACTATCACATCCGTTTGTCCATTTGACCATCCGCGCAAAAATAATGTCCGCTGGATGAACCTAACAGCATGCACACAACGCATAGAAACTGCTCATTTTCGACGGATGCTAATAGAGGGCCTCTGGATACAGCCTGGAGACAATATCTTATCATCAATCACATATCGATTGAGATAATCGATTTTTAGCTGCATCATAGGAAGTCGAATTTGAAGATGATCATTGACTGGCTGATCGATAATGTTTTCCTATTTGTCTACCGGTCACCATATTCGCGCAACTCACACCTTAAAGAAAGAATTGGATGACACCGCCCGACACGGGAAGCTCATGGGGCACCCATTAATTTTGCGCGGACTGAAGAAATAACCCAAATCTCACCACCCGCTCCGAGCCTGTAATTACGCGCTCAACCGTGCCCCAGACCACTTTCCCAAGCTGTAACGAGCGAGCAAGTGATAGTCGTCTCATTGTCCTGCTACTCTCAAACTCCATTAATATGGACAGACGCCTTGTAGTGGAGCGTCTATTGAATTCTCATCCCTTTTATGCGCATGTTCCAGGACTTTTCGGTGAAGAATGTTCTATTTTCCAAACGCTAATGCTGCATTATAGTTCAATAAGGCTCTTCATCCCTTTTTGTGATAGCGCTGGTTAATTCAGGCATTTTTACACTATTTTCACTCTACATCCATTTCAAAATAATGTCAACGACAAATGAACAGTGAAAACTAACCGTATTCAGGATCAGGCAACTCAAGTCAGACAGCTTGTCGATGAACTCGTACAGATGGGACACGTCATAGGTGATGCTGGCCATGGTCGGATTCTGCTTCTTCAAGAACTCCTCATAGATTTTGCAGATACCTGAAGAAGAAGAAACATATGACGGTGGAAAATATGCATTTTGATCGCACCAGCAACCTGCTCCATCCTCCAAAGAAGCTGATTTTGGTGACCTTTCTACAGGAATTTTAGGATCTATTTTAGTGGGTGGGCGAGGGAGAGCGGGCGGTTCGCTTTGAGTCTTGGACAATGGTGGAAAACTGAAAGCAGACCAGTTTACCAGGATAACACCCTGAGCTAACCTATGAGAGCTTTTTTGCAATTACCTAGCTGTGAGATGTCACACTGTTTTCATGTGTTGCGCTTTCCTAGCGATACCCCCCCTTCCAAATAGGATAGATCCAAATCTTGCACAGCGACAAACGTCTGTGCACCTCGGTCTGACGCTTAAATGCACCTTCGCTACCATTTTTGTGACACATGGAGTGTCGAATACGAAGCTATGGGCGCATACGTGTCAAAACGTCAGAAATAAAGGCCACATTCCGCTACCTTCGAAGCTCCCAGCTCCAGATTATTCCAGAATCAAAACCGCTGTCAACTCTTCGGCATATAGTGAGAAATATAGATGAATCGCTCGACGCCCGTCAAACAGCTGCAGCAGAAGTAGCCCAGAGCTTTTGATGAAAAAAAGTCAGAGTTGCTTAAGGAAGACAAGTAAATATCACACAGCACTGAAGATTGAAAGCCAGCCAACTTTTTAAAGGAGAGGAACTCGCTGCAGTTCGATACAAATGCACGACTGCTCCAAAATATTTTTTTTGCTAAGCAAAGATAGAACAAAGAAACGTGAGGCAGCCTTAAATTGCAAGAACTTAAGGCCTTGTGAGGCTTCGTAGAAACGCAGACATCAAGTGCCTTTTAGTCCAGTGGAAGAGCCAGCATTGTACTGGCTGTTTTGATTCATTTATTCTATTGTTTTGATTTAAGGAAACAAAATGCGAGTCGTAGAAGCAGTCGAGCTAAGCTAAGCCAAAAAGATAACGAACGGCGTTAATCAATCCCGGCTTGGGATGCCGCACGTTCTAAATCTATAGGACATCAAAAAGGCAATTTGTGGTGGCTATCTGATAAATAAATAAGATGGCGCTGGATCTATCCTAGTCCGGGGGGGGGCCACATAACTAAAAAGTATCATATGTAACAGATCCACTTGAGACTTACCGAGCGGCTTCTACAGAGCAACATGGGACCTAAACAAGAAAAGTCACAAAGAAAAAAACGAAAAAATACATTTGTTGCGGTTGTAAGCAGGCAAAGTTGTGTGCCCTCCTCACCATGTTAGATTCTGGTAATAACATGTCAGGCCACGGTCAGCACGCGGCATGCGGCTTCATGCGCCCTCCTCACCATGTTAGATCCTGGTTATAACATATCAGGCGGCGGTCAGCACGCAGCATGCCTCCATTCCGTCGTTCTTTGCCCGCCGGTTCGGTTGTAAAACCGCGGCGATTTTTTATTTTTGTTTATTCTTTCGTTTTTTGGTTTCTTTTAGGTTTCATCTTGTTCCCTAGGAGCAGCTCGGTAAGTCCCAATTCATTTTGTTACCTACTTTTTAATTATGTGCCCCCCCCCCCCCGGACTAGGATAGATCCGATGCGCCTCCTCCGACTAAGCTACCACGCGTCTCAGGAAAAAAAACACAAGGGATGATGAGCAAATGTTCAGTGAACCAACCTTCCAAACAGTCAGTTGTCGACTCATAGTCAGACCACGTACGAGAATCTGGCCGAACTGTGGGTTGGATGAGCAAAATGGTGTGCACCATTTTGTGCTTTCGCGACTCTGAAAAATAGAAATGTAAACAGTAACGAACGAATGAAACAGCGAAGGAAACCACAGGCTTCCTTGAGGTCCAAAATCATTCCGCTAAGCCAAATGATAAAGGATAAAAGGATAAAGGACGGCGTTAGTCAATCCCTTCTGGGATGCGCCAGCGCATTCTACTTCTACGGGACGTCGTGGAGGCGAGTTGAATGCGTATTTGGCCATACAATAACTTGCGGTGGCCAGCCGATGAACAAGTCAGCGCTTTATCCTTCCCAGACAAGTCTGGTACCAGGGAGGGATCGAAGGCTTGGTTGGCCTGGGCGGGAAATCCGAACCAGGAACCTGGTATCGGGTGCAAGCGACAGTTGCGCCCCCTCCGACTGCGCTACACGCGCCCAGCCAAATGATACGACCGAATAAAGCATGCAAGATGAATACGTGCTGAAGAAAAATCTCATCAGAGCTGTGTCTTCTGGGATTTCAAGGAAACATGAAGCTCCCATGTAAAGTCACAAAAACGCAGCTGGGATCTATTATTATGGAAACCCTTCTTTAGGCATCAGTTGGAAGTGAGAAATATACATGGCCTAGAACACCACTCACTCACCAAAAACCACTGTTGAAAGAATTTCTGTAAAGAAGCCTAGCTGTCATGACTGTTTTCTCAGCTTTAAGCATTCTTAAATCTTTGAATAAAATATAGGGAAGCAATGGTCGATGCTGATCAGCCTCTCTAGGCACGCACTGCATTCATAAGTGATACCTCGAATCTTCTAAATGCATACCTTGCCTATACATACATAGGAAAGGCTGAAAACGAGATGAATATGCGCTTTATTCTCTTCCAAATAATTATTTGAAACCTAGCAAAGCAGCTGGAGGCGCCGTATGTCACGTTCATTCCGAATCGAGGGTCTAGGCTCGGCCCGCCTAGTCGAACAAGGCCTTCGATCCATTCGGGACCGGCGAATTGGTTCTAGACTTATCTGGGAAGGATAAAACAAGGAATTGTGCATCGGCTCGCCACAAGTCATTGTACAGGCCAAATACACTCATAAATTGGCTCCACATTATCCATTGGATGTAAAATGCGTGGCGTCTCACTAAGGGATTGATAAAAGACTTAATTTATTCTGCATCCTTCAAAAATTGTTCAGCAAAAGTGTCAAGCCAACGGTTTGTCTATACACAAGCGAAATTGAGCGGCACAAAGACTCGAGCGAAGACAGCAGAATATGTGTGTGGTGGAAACAGACGTTGACAAGCCTACCGGATAAAGGATAAGGAAAACGACGGCGTTGATTAACACTTTTCTGGGAAACGCCACACACTCCACTCCAACGGGAGGTCGTGGAGGCTATTTGAATGCGTTTCTGGTCTACACAGTGACTTACAGTGGCCAGCCGACGAACAAGCCAGTAATCCAATCTTCCCAGGCAAGGCTGGAATCAACTCCTGGACGCCGGAGGGATGGAACATTTGGTTGGTCTGGGCGAGAAATCCGAACCAGGAAATAGGAATCGTGTGCACTGGACAGCCGGCACCTCTTTCGACTGCGCTACCATGCGTCCGTTTCTCGGACACAACAGCGAAATAACGATGAATATGTCAATAAACACCGTAAACACGTTTCTGGTAACATACCGTTGCAGCCGCACCACGTAATGCTAACTTCCATGCCTTAGAAGTGTATAACGTCGAATATTTGATTATATAGTAATGATTGACACTAAATATATGATTCGACCTTAGAATAAGTTTAAATAGTTATTTTCCTTAAAAAATAAAGATTTCATAACATTCCACTGTAAAATAGAAGGGTCTTCTGCATCTGAATTGAAGGAATATCCAATAAATTAAGAAGCATAGCAGAAACACGGCTCGGGATAAGGGCAAGGGAGGGGATCTACTTTAATTAGAGAGAGTGGAAGTCTCCCATCCCCGGCCTTATTATGCAGAACTGCCAACGCGAATAGGAGTGCTACTATTAGTACCCCCACTCAACGCATTTGTCTTTTAGCGAAATGAAATGTCCAAGTCTGCAGGAACGTCTCTACTTGTCCCTGTGAAGCGATTAACCCTCTCGGCTTTCGTAGGAAACGAAGAGCACCGAACCTTATAAGGATAAAGGATAAAGGACGGCGTTACTCAATCCCTTCAGGGATGCGCCGGCGCATTCTACTTCTACGGGATGTCATGGAGGCGACATGAATGCGTATTTGGCCATACAATGACTTGTGGTTACCAGCCGATGGGCAAGTCAGCGCTTTATCCTTTCCAGACAAGTCTGGTACCAATTCGCCGACCCCGGAGGGATGGAAGGCTTGGTTGGCCTGGGCGGGAAATCCGAACCACGAACCTAGTATCGGGTGCACGCGGCAGTCGCGCCTCCTCCGACTGCGCTACACGCGCCCATACCGAACCTTATATTCAGAGATTCCGCAAAGATGCACTACCAACTAGTGGGTGGACGTCCTCGCCTTCTTTGGCCATCTGGAGGAGGACAGGAGCACGTTCTTCGTCTTAACTACGAAAACCGCGATGCTTCTGAAACCTTGTGAACGCACTCATTTCCTTCTGCCAAAATCATGCAGTAAGTCGTCAGTCGTGCCGACTTCACAAGATAGTTGAATGTAGCTGCAGAACTCGAGAAAAACCAAGCAAAATGAACCATCGGAAGCTCCTCATAGCAACGACTTTGAAAAGTGTATCCGAAGCTTCCGTCCACACCATCGAAGTCGGGCACTTTTTACGACTTTTAGGGAGCACCGGGTCGTCAGCGAAGCGGGGAGCTTACAATTACTGATCGTGAATCCTCTATCCCTATGTCAGGTTGGCGATGAAAAGTTCTTGGGGACACCGTTTCCCTTTTCTGGACTTCACTCCACACATCAATAATGACGTCGTTGAAAACTGGTGAGGGAAGAATGCGGATTTCAGCAAGACGAATGAGAAAACTCGAAAAAATTAACGAAGAACCCGACACAATTTAAGGCATGCTTACGAATTCAATCAGCTTCCGAACTCAAAGCATAAGACGCAGCTTCACACCAATCAAAACTGAGCTACTTCGAATTAAGCGGTTACTTCATAGCCTCAGGAAAACTCACTCGGCTTGAGTTTGAGAAGCGGCATAGAGGACAGCAGACGAGACGGCTAGTCTTGGTGGCTGGCGGCGAGATGCCCCTTCGTCTTGAGGCTCGCCAGTAAAGGCCACGCCTACTCACCAGACTTCAGCGCCCGCTAATCGGATTTCATGGACCTGGTGCTGTGTTTTCCGTAGTTTCACTCAACACAATTCAGCCGTGAAATTCGGACTGGAAGACGGCTCTGATTTTGTTCCGTCTTCGGTCAGTTGTACTAACCAGAGAACGTCGTATACAGACCCATGAGCCGTCGAAACGCTGAGCAGAGCGCGCTGGGTTCGTTTTGTCCCGTCAGGTCAAAGTGCAGTGCATCTCGGTCGTTTTACGACACCAAACTAACACCCTTGGCTATAGCAACGTAATGTACCGTGCTTCCAAGCAACAACTGGATAAGGAAAATCCCGCGGTGAAGTCCATGTTCCACTCTCGCTCAAACTCGGTATCCCTCGACGTCAAATTTGATGGCTGTGCGAATAGAGCGCAGCCAATGTTGGTAGAGGTGTTTATTTACGCTTATATTTCAACGTTGTCGTCTTCTAATGAGCCTATAGTCAATGACTTCGACTTCTACAAGCTCTGAAGGAGGCAACAACGTCGAAATTTGAGGCGAAATAAACCCCTCTAGCAACCTTGGCTGCGCTCTAATCGCACAGCAATCAAATTCGAAGTCGAGAGATGGCGAGTTTTAGCGAGAGCCGAACATGGACCTTACCGTGAGATTTTCCTTATTCTGTTGTTGCTTGGAAGTACGGTACTTGACGTTGCTATAGCGAAAGGTGTTGGTTTGGTGTCATAAGCCGACCGAGATGCACTGCACTTTGACCTGGGGGAAGACACTATCTGTAGTGCGCTATAAACGGTAAACATCTGTACCAACGTTGGCTGTGCTCCAATCGAACAACTACCAAACCAAGCCAGAGAACATCTCTTTCCACTACTTCACCACGTAGACTAAACAACACGACGGATGCCAAACAATTTCTTGTTTAGCTCGAACAGGTCCATTAAGATCGTTCCTATCGTTGGTGGGCATTCCCTTACTGCCAAAGTCTAACGCCTCGTTTAGATTTCATGACTAATCGTTCTATAAGCGTTATCGAACTGGAAAGTCTAAAAACCCGGCATACAGCTGTAGCTATGATCCCAGCCTTCCACACTTCGCGAACTGACGATTAGACTAACAGGACAGACTGGCGGAGAGGCGGACTTATTCAGATGAATGCATTTATGTGTAAGATGACAAGACACCTAACCTACGAGACAAAATTGCCTGCAGTTTTCTAAACAGGAACGGATCCCAAGCACGAGTTTGATTCGCATTCAGCGGTGATCCTCCCCTCCACCCTCCGGATTAGGAATGCGCCAAACTTTCTGGATCTACACATCTTGCAAGATCAAGCTATACACTTCAGAATCGTAAGATAAATGGTAATCTGGTGCCCCTCGTTTTCCTCGATCACCATCCGCTCGCTTTGCATGGACGGCAGGGAGGTACGTTATCCAGGAGCTCTTCGTTCTAGAGATGTAACAGCAAATCCAGGACATATTAATTGGGTAAATTGCTCTTATTCTTACTCTTATTCTCATTTTATGACCATTCATTAGTTCAGGTTCCCTTTATTTATATAGGCTTCTGAATGGCAACACAGCACTAAAAATACGAAATTGTCATACATAGTGGTACTGTTTTCCTCTGTTGATCAGCGTCTGATAAGAGCCTGTTCATACTTCGCAACGAGAGCGACTGGTTGCCGCGCAAAACATGCATATCGACTAACTCCGAGCGCGCGCCGCCGAAAGTGTCCATACTCGAGTGCCGGCGCTCTCGCACTTGTCGCCTGTTTATACTTGTCGGTTCTGCGCACGCTGCGCACGCCACGCGCGCTGCGCTCTTGTCGCTCCCGTAGGCCCTGTTCATACTTCGCGACAGCAGCGACAAGAGCGCAGCGTGCGTAGCGCGACGTAGTGTGGTGTACGTAATTGCCCCAAAACGTCTACTTCGTGGCCTAAAATATCAAGTGAATAGAGGTTTTCACGTCTAACTATTCAATCGCATTAGTTTTTGGAAACTGAAACAGACACAAGCAAACAGTTATATTAGTAAAAAGTTTCTGGAAACTGAGACAAATACAACCAAACAGTCATATTTTTAGTCAAAAAGTTGTTAGAAACTGAAACAGACAGAAGCGAACGACCATATTACCTACATCGTCAGTCTGGCACTCAAAATAGACATAAAAGCACTCCTAACCTTTGTATGAAGAACGTCAGATCAGGACTCGTTTCCTTCCAGCACTAGTGCGGAGTAATTACGTACTCCACACTCCGTTCGTCGCCCCAGTCGCTCCCAGCGCCGGCGCGAGGTATGAACAGGCGACAGCAGCGACTAGAGCGACGAGAGCGACTGGAGCGACGGCGCCGGCGCTCGAGTACGAACACTTATCGGCGGCGCGCGTTCGGTTTTAATCGGTATGCATGTTTTGCACGGGCGACGAGTCGCTCTTGTCGCGAAGTATGAACAGGCCCGTAGCCCGTGCAAAACATGCAAACCGATTAAAACCGAGAGCGCGCCGCCGAAATGTGTTCATACTGGAGCGCCGGCGCTGTCGCTCCAGTCGCGCAACGTAGTGTGGAGTACGTAATTATTTACGCACATTACACCACACTATGTCCGTCGCTCCAGTCGCTTGTCGCTCGAAGTATGAACAGACCCTACACCGCGCTCTCTTCGCTCTTGTCGCTGCTGTCGCGAAGTAGTAAAATTAGGCGCAAATAGGCTCGGAGTGGGTCACCTTATGGGACAGCCCTATACAATGTTTCTGGTAGAAAGGAACATATCAGAAACGGTCTAGATCTCTTCACCTTAGGGGTGGGACACACCGAGGCCGCTCAAAAATTTGATTTATTGCACACAAAACGTTGTATAGGGCTGTCCTACAAGGCGACCTCCGAACTTGTTTGCGTCCAAAATTTTGCAGAGTGGCTCTGCTCGGTCTTACCCTGTCTTATGAACGCACTTAAGGTGCAGTTATAAATAAGTAATTAAATAGACTATTCCTGTCCTAGTCGCACACCAGTTTCGTGCACTGTTCTACAAAGAAGGACGTAGTATGTTACCACAGCGATATACGACGAGGCGACAAGATATGTCGCTGCAATGAGGCCATTTTTCGCTCGCCTTGGATAATTACATGCATCCTCCTTACATATGCAAAGCGGCGGCTGTCAGTGTTTCACAATGAGAAAGTGACGCAATTTATATATTGGATCTTGGAGAACGGCTAAATGGTAGATAGTGACGTTACCAGCCCCACGATACGGTACCTCGCTGCAAAGTTGCTCATCAATGAGGTTCTCAAAAGGGAAGAGTAGAATGGTACTTACAGGGAAACGGTACCGGGCTGGGTTCCGACCTCCTCCACTGGCTTGGATGAGGACAGACCCTAACAAGAGGCACTTATTTTACTTGTAGGGAAGTGGTTAAATTGAGCAAGGGAAACAACTCCAGGGCATGGCCAATTGACATAAATGTGGAGATGGATGATGAGGATGATGACAGATGAAGCGTATTCTGAAATTCTTTGTAAATACAAGGGCTCCCTTTCCTATAACCTCCCATTTACTTATTTATATATTCAACACACTACGCAAAGGATAAAGGATGGCGTTACTCAATCCCTTTTGGGATGCGCCACGCATTCTACTTCTACGGGATGTCGTGGAGGCGAGTTGAATGCGTATTTGGCTATACAATTACTTGCGGTGGCCAGCCGATGAACAAGTGAGCGCTTTATCCTTCCCTGCAAGTTGCTACCAATTCACCGACCCCGGAAGGATGGAAGGCTTGGTTGGCCTAGGCGAGAAATCCGAACCAGGAACCTGGTATCGGGTGCAGGCGACAGACGGTGCCTCTGACTGCGCTACATGCGCCCTAACACACTACATAAGGGAGAAGAAACACAAAAAAAAACACAAACGCCACCCATCATGTCTTCTTAGAGGTACAGATGAACGAGCCATCTGCTAACACCTACTTTAAGCCTTGGAGTGATGAACTCCTGCTCACTTGAAAACCATCATGAGGCGAACTTAAACCGTAAAGGCTTGTTCATAGTCTGCGACGGCATCGACGGGAATCACTGAATCGCTCGCAAAAATCGATACACATTCTTTGCATGGGCGACCAGTAGCTTCTGTCGCTCCTACGATATTAAGAACAAGCCTTAATCTCATTCTATGGACACCTACTGGCTCACTTCAAAGTGTCTAATAATAAAATGCAGCTCAAAGCTTGTACTCATAAACGGTGCGGCAGCGCTTCTTGTCGCAATGTGGTTACACGCCCAGATATCCAAGTCCCGCTAGACTTCAAGTGCAGAGAAGCGACAAGGATCAAGCTTAAACGACCTTTATGAGTTCGCACTAGAGCACACTGCTTCATAGAAAGCACAAAAATTATTTAGAAAGTAATAGAAACATCCGGAATTCCAACGGCAAATACTAAATATGAAGGCAGCAAGTGATGTAACGTCACTCGCCTTTCAACCCTAGTGATCTGGCCGAGCTAACGGAATCCAAAACATTGGTGATCGGAGGAGAAACACAGAGAAAAAGTCAAAACAAACGCTGCACGGGTGCAGATCTTCAGCGAAAGCAGGATTTCGTACAACTTTACTTTTCAGTGCGAAATTTACCCCTTATGAAACTCTGCCAAGGCAACGAATTGAGCAACTTAACCTACACGATATGACAGCGCTCGGCAGCTTCATTTTCAAACCATTTCCTACGGGATCGATTCATTTTATTTATGCCCCAAAGCTAAGAAGGCGTCTGAACGCTGTACAGCCAACCCTCCCAAACCATCGCTTTCCCTACGAGTTCGATAAGTTGGTCCTTGACTTTTCTGGGAAGGATAGGCTGGTCAACGCAAGTAGTTGTGTAGTCGGCCGAACAAGCATTCAAGTTGCTTTCACGATATCTCACAGAAGTAGAATGCGTGGCGCACCCCGCAAAGAGATTGAATGACACCAACCTTTTCTCTTATATCTCAGGCCAAAATACGTACATCCTACACTAAACAATTACCAAATTCTCAACCATAACTCAGTCTGAAGTCAGCCTCTGCCAGATTTTCGACCTTTGAGGCTACCCTCCCCTGTGAGCAACCCCTTCTTGAGTCCGCCGAACAACATCACTCACCAAAGCCTATTCGGCAAAAGTCACCACAAAACCTTGAACAAACGAAGAAGCAGATGCGGATCCGAAGAATGACATTGGAATGCCAATCCCGTGAGAGCGGCGAGAAAGCCATACATCACAACAGAAAACCATCTCCATTCCGAGTCTCTGCAGCTCACGTGAACTGGCAAAAATCAGTGACAAGCAGCTCTTAATGGGTGGAACCAGTCAAAAGTACATTCTATCTCGCGCCAAAGGCTGTTCTGGTCATCGCTCATAGCGCTGGTTCATGCTATCTGCTTTGGTCGCGCCGTTGCCAACACTGCGAAGAAATGGGAGCAGCCTATCGATCAATATCGATTGTTCAATCGAATTAAGCTGTAGTCTGCTACCACTAACTCATAGAGCAGTAGCGAAGCACCTCCAGAGCGACCACTAAAGCTGCGCAGAGGCACGAACAGACACACGGACTAGTTGTTCTGAAAATATATGGCAGGATGGCGACGGGTCGATGAATACTGCTCCCAACCGGAGGCGCCTATATATTGGCTACCGCACTCGTGCCGTTCGATATTACTATTACAAGACTGGCAAAATTTGAACGTGGCAAGACCATCTAGCACCTATTAGTTTCGCGCGGATCTATCGACAGACAGACTGACATGCTATCGTTTTTACACAGGTAGTACATACGAGCCAGAGTTCTCGAGCTAAGCCTACAAGCGGATTTTATGCGGCGACCGGGTCCGAAAGATTAGTCACTGCTCCCTCGGACTATAAACGGGCGGCACTATTGTACTTTCTCGATCTAGAGGTCGCTGAGTGGTCGAAAAAAATCCGCCCAAACTTCGCTCAAGGGGATAACTTGGGGTGCTGATCTGACACCCGTTTTTTTTTTTTGAAATTTCGGCCGATTACATTAGGTAGGGATGACTAAGACCCCGTTTATACTTCCGACGCCGAGCGACGCGATGGCATGTAAAGTGGCTAAATTGATCGATCGCGTCGCTCGGCGTCGAAGTATAAACGGGCCTAAGGCTGTCCAGGTCATAGCCACCGATTTCGCCCAAACTTCGCCCAGGGGATTTTGGAGAGTTGATCACGAATCCGACATTCGTTTTGCGTATTACGCTGGATGATAGATTACGATAGGTGGTGGTGACTAAGGTCATGGTGATCTAGACAGCCTTAGTCACCCTTACCTAATCGACTGAAATTGATGTCAGATTCATAATCACCACTCCAAATTGCCCCTCAGAGCGAAGTTTGCGCGGAATTTTTTTCGACCTCTCCTCGACCTCTGCAGTCCCGAAAGTACAATAGTGCCAAAATATCTGACTTGAAAACTAGGCAGTTTGGGAGGGCAATAAAGCAAAAGGCCAAACCACTTGAAGTGTATTCCTAGAGCGCGACCGCGCTGACTGAATCGCCCATGCAAAGTATGGAAATCGATTAATGCCGTTGAACACCTGTCGAAAATCGATATGCACGCTTTATCTCTGCCGCTGTTGTCGATGACTATAAACACCTCGCGCAAAACGGGTTAGAAGGTCGCTCTCAGCTTCTTCTGCCGCCTTTCTTACTAGAGTTCACTATTCAGCGCAACCCTAGTACAGGGCTAGGCCTGTATTTTCAAAGCACCCAAGGAGGGGCTGATCAATTGCTATATCGTGTATTGCGTTCTCGCGCTTATAAACGGGCAATAACAAATATTCGTTCGTTCTAGTTAACTAACCATAAATGAAATTTCTTACCTAGACATCTAAGCCCACTTTTGCGCTCCAATAAGCTGCTATGGTTTCACCTGTTGGTGCTAGAGACCTCCATTAGTTCCTCCGTGTACCCAAGATAGGCTTTGTTGCCAGAACGCGAGCGAATGAAGGAAAACTAATAGAGTTCGAGCACCTATTGACCAAGCTTCACTCGTCCTAATAGCTATTGTCTAGTGGTAAAGCTATCAAGGTTTCATGAAGGAAAATATGGACTTCAGTGGCATGAACAAAACAGAACACAATGGCAACAAAGAGCCGAACAACCTCCGAATTCATAAGGACAAGCCGGGAGAGTGCTCTGAGTAAGTTCAAATCTGGTAGCATCGGAGCGTGATTTTGAATTGGAGCACAGTTGCTCATTTCCTGGTGCGCGGTGGGGATGCGACGGGAGTTCTTGCAGGTTTCGAAGCTACGTTTCCATAGGATCTTGGTTGGACGGGTCAGGGACTGGATGCCTCAACGCAGTTGTGGAGTATTGTGTTGCGCTTCTGAAGGAAATCTGGAGCTCAGACAAAGTTAACCAAGAATGACGGATTACTCACATCCTCCAGCGGTTGTGTATTGAATGCCCCATTCATTGCAAGACTACAGCGGATTATGTTGCGAGTCTTGGAGTCTGATGGACTTGATCAGCGAGATAGCGACGAGTTGTGCGGCAATTCGGACGAGTTCTCCGCTCTGTTTCAGGCAATCGTTTTTAGTGCCTGTTTATACATCGCGGCAGCGACCGGAAAGTGTGAACAGGCGACAGCAGCAACGAGAGCGACAGCGCTCGAGGCCGAACAGATCTCGGCGGCGATCGCTCGGTTTCAATCGCCTTAGGCCTCGTGCATACTTCCCGTCGCCGCGATGGAATCGCGGCGATGAGTTTTGCAGAGCGACGCGAAAGAATTTGAAATTCTCAGTGCTCGTCGCATCATTAATCGCTCTGCAAGGGAGCGCGACGGCGATCCGTCCAGGACCAACGCTAAACACCGCGCGCGGCGCTAAAAAGTATGCCATGCCCGCGATGGGCGCGGGAAGCCATCGCGCATGCTGACCGCCACTGTTGCGGCGGCCACGGTGGAGTGTGCTTTGACTATTCCATCGCGTGGGGCGGAATGGCCATGAACTGAGCGCGGCAATGGCATCGCGGCGATTGAAGTATACCCCGGCCTTATATGTGTTGCACGGGCGACGATTCTCATTCGTCGCGAAGTATGAACGGGCCCCTATAGTAAACCGGACAGGAACCGCGGAGAAGACACTAATGGGAAAGAGGAAAAAGGCTCTCAGAACTCTATCAAGACCTTCAGCTTAACTGGTTCCATGCTGATGTCAGCGGCCGGCTCATTCCGATATACGGGTTAAACGAGGTGCAGAGTTTTGATCGCAACAAAACATCGTTATAACAGGAGAGAAAGGCATTATTGTACCTTCACGACTTTAGGCTCTTAGATACCCCGGAAAAATAGCCCAAACTTCGCTCAATGGTATTTTTGGGTGCTCAGGGGGGTAAGGGCACAAAAAACCATCCAGATTGAGTTTTTGGACATACATTGAATATCTTGAGAAGAGTGTGTACTCCATGAGGCGATCGCTAAGGTATCCTTGCGCACAGTAAGATGATAGACTCATAACACCCCAAATAACCGAAATCGGTGATCCTAACCCGACCAGCCTTACTCGCCCGCATCTACCGTAACCTACCGTACTCCACCCTAATACCAACAACGATCATGTTTATGATTTGAGGTGCCGATCATGATCAATTCACCATCAGCACCCCAAAAAATTCTCCTAATTAGGACGGCTGGAAATTTCTTATAAAGTTCTTCAGACGCTTAGAAGTAGTCTTAAATGCTTTTTTCAGTAAGGAAAGACATAAACGCAATGGGCAGACATGCCTTCGCCCACTCGATTGATAGGTTCGATTCTGTATGCACTGTTCACGGCTTAGGCCTCTGTTATACTCCCGCGGGAGCATCCGCGGAACGTCCGCGGATGCTCCCGCGGACGACTTTTCAAAGTTTCAGAGATCAACTTTTCAAAGTTTAAAAAAACAAAAAATAAGAAATAAATTAAAATATAAAAAATAACAAAGATTAAAAATACTCTATTTTGCATTGAAATGATAAAAATTAAAAATTTACCCTATTTTGCATTCTTAGCCTAAGTAGAACTGAACTTATTCCATAACATCCTGCGAATAGCCAGCAAAATATTTAGCGGCCATTATTTTTGCGTGGATTCACGCGCGACGCATGTGTTTCTCTCATTGGTTGGTCTGGCCCTTAAGCCCTAGTTTAGGCCTCTGTTATACTCCCGCGGGAGCATCCGCGGAACGTCCGCGGACTAAGGGTGCACCGCAGAGGGCGGGCGTGGCGGGGCGCGGCGATTGGCCAGGTGAGGGATCTTGGCGCGATTCCCGCCCTTCTGCGGATGCTCCCGCGGGAGTATAACTCAGGCCTTACTCTAGGAGCATTCCTGGCATGACAGAGCGCTGGCAACGTACGCCGTGCTTGAGATATTCAGAAAGTGTTCATGTCCTGTGAAATAGGCTGCTCCAATCGGAAAAGCTTGCTCCACTCTTTTTTGGGTCAGCCTGGTTCACCCGCACCTACCGTAGCCTACCGTAATCCACAGTGATACTAAAAACGATCTGTTATTGGTCAGATCATGGTTATTTGGGGGGCTGATCATGATGAATTCACGACCAGCCCCCAAATAAGTCTCTTAGACGAAGTTCGGGATTTTTTTCAACATCTGAAGTCGTGAAAGTGTGAAGCACGTGGAGCCAAGAAAAGCCGAATATACTGGGAAGTCCCCGAAATGGCAACAACACCTCCATTGCTGCGTCCTCTAGGTCCCGCACCAACTGCGTAGGAATACTGAAACTCGTCCGGTTCGGCGGACAACTCGTCCCTATGCTTGTAAATTTACTCGCAAGTTCGTCCACTGAATATGAATGCCCCATACCAGTAGTTCTTTTGGGAACCTCTTTCTTCTACTTCGAGAACCTTACAATAGATGAGCGAAAGAAATGCATTAAACAACTGAGCCGTTCACAGCTATCTAAACTCCCATAGAGGTTCAGTTACCTACGGACCGTTTCAGACGCCAACTAATCCACATTAATTCGGACGTTTAGCTCGGAACCAGGGCCATGTCTGTGCCCTCCTGACTGATCTAACCATCGCAAATCTCCGACAAATTACCATTTATTGTAACAACGTGTAACAATCAACGAAACAATGAGGTGTAACAACAGCTCGAAAGCGATAACAACATATTTCAAGTCACAGTCTCCCTCCAACTGTCTAACTGAAGAAACTAAGGGGATGATAAAGGGTTGTTCAACAAAGGGGACAATTAAACTCGACAGAATTAGTGAGTAATTACGTAAATCTCACATACTTTCTAGAAATCTCGAATAAATAGCGACCTATATGCCATCTTCGGGCCTTTCTACTTACAAAACCAGGAGAACTGATCATGGAAAGCGGATTTCGACGGCATTTTTAGGACATCGGCAGAAATTGTGGCCATAGAGTCACCGGAGACGAAAGACGAGCACCTATCCCTAAGCAACGTTGCTGGCAGCGTCTTTAAGTTCTCCTCCTCTTGAATGCCTTCTTCTTCGCTGAACCATCGCCATTCTTCTGTGGCCTAAATATTATAGTCAAGCTATCTACAAAAAAGTTAAGCTATTATAATGTACACGTTGCAAGAATTTGAATCGGAAGGTATTTTCGCAACAAAAAACCTTGATTTTGCTGGTGGTTTTGGTCTCTTCCTTGCAATAAAATGCAGCCATAGACAAGTAAACATGATCATTAGCTCCATCAACAATTTTCTCAGTCTTCATTTTACGGGTCTTTGTGAAAAAATAGTTCCTACTCGAAGCGAATAGTCTTTTCACGGAGAGACAGACAGACTTTCTTCACACAGATCTGTGTTATTGTGGTTGCGAAGACCGGCAAACAGACTCCACAACAGGTAAATGTTTAGAATCGATCAGTGTTATCCATTTCGGTCATAAATGGCTATGAGAGTGAAAACCATGAAGGAAAATACGATGCCCGTCGGACAGTATACAAGTGAACAAAATTGGTTGGTCACTCAATACCTATCAATTTCATCAGGTTTAGTTCATAAATGGCCATATGAAATAGAATCCGCACAAATGTTATGGCTATTGGACAGTAAACAAGTAAACAAAAGCGACTGGTCAATCAATATCGAACAGCCGTATCCCATTTTTTGCTCACAGAGATCGATTTGAGGAAGAAAGCGCGCAAGACAGATGGTCAATCGGCATTAGGCAACACAATCGACTAGTCAATCAATATCAATCGACTTCATCATCATTATTTTGGTTCTCATGGCCGCTTCAAGTAGGAATCGCGCAAATACGATGGCCAACGGACAGCAAACAAATTAGCAAAACCGAACAATAAATCAATATCGACCCGTTTTACGGCATTTTGTTGAGAAATTGATATTTACAGAGGAAACAGCGCAGATATCACCACAAGTAAACGATTTCAGTGGCCTATCAACATCCATTAATATTTCCAATTTTTAGGGAAAAACCCCGGGGAGTAGTCAAAGCGGCCGCTACGTCGAGACACTTCTGATACTACTGCTATGGACGAGCAAATTTATTCTTTATTCCTGAGCAGCGTAAATTCAGAATTCCTCTAGCTGCCGCTGTTGTTGCAAGTCGTTAATGTGACCTAAACGTGATGGCGCGAACGCATCAGCCAATGAGGCCACCACATCCCTTCTGGGTGCCCAAGCGCCTAATTGGTGAGGTGCATTCCATTCTACCGTCACATTAAAAATCTTTAATTCGTAGTCCCAGCAACAGGTGAAATTGCTAGTACTCACCTCTTGGAGGCAGGCAGAGGGTGACTGTAGATCATTTTGATGTCAGTTCCCTGAAAAATCAAATTTAACGATCGAACTTTCGTTCTTAACAAGGAGAGTAGATTCAACCACCCACTTTGGCTAAGGTCTTCGTGTCCACATTTATCTCATACTGCGACAGATCTCCATCCGTCTCTGCCAGAAGCGCCTTCTTGTCCCTTAGATGTCGTTCCCTGATCTCTTCGGCAGCTTTGTTCAGCTCATCCTATAAGACTTTTCATGAACAATCGCCGAACCGGCCTTTTATTGAGGACGAAGCCTTTACCTCAAGACTTTCAGCCAACGGTCTCAGATGAGCGACAGCTACTGATTGCTCTTCTTTGTCGACATCCCTGGCCTTGTCGGGGATCAGTTCTCGGATGGAGTCCATGCACATCGTGTCGAATTCGTCCGACAGCTTCCGGATCGTCTTGGAATGAAGAGCGAGGACCTGAAGAGAACGACTTAGGCACAGAACTGCTTGAACCACTGGCGTGGCACCCACCTGGCTCTGCGGAATGTCCAGCTCTTCCTGAACCGTCTCGGCGTTCTTGTGCTGCAGACCGAGGCCGAGAAGGACGGCCGCTTGAACAGTCGACAGCTTGACCTTCAAGAAAATAGTACCTTTAGAGGTGTTAGGCGAATAGGTTGTGGTGACCGCTCAAAAACTCACATTCTCCTTCAAATTATCCCCGAAGTACAGTCGCGAAACTGTCGGCAGCAGGTCGGTGATCATCTGGTGGTCGACCAAATTCCTCGCAAACTCCGACAACCTTTTGAGATCCACATTTGAGAGGAACATCGCCAGCTGATCGCGAGTGATCACTGTAACAGAGACCCTTTTTGAATAAGTAGCAAGAACAGGAAACAAACCCCAGGAGTTGCCTACTAACCTTTTCTCTCTCGTTGAAGTGCCGATGTCACCTCTTGATTCCTCACTTGCAGGAGAGATAGGCCAAGGTTTATCGGCAGTTTTTGGAACTCGAACGACAGCAGGGAGAGTAGCCGTGTGCGGAACTCTCGGAAGTAAGCCGCTAGCCAGGAGCCGGACGTATCGCCCGCATCTGAAACCAGACGAGATACACCAATTGGGACGTTAGACGTTAGCTGACGTTTGGAGTCAGGTAGACATCTCGAGCTCTTGGGCGAGCCATGTGCTCATTTCCTGTGCTAGTAAAACCTACTGGTTTAATTGCCCAAGTTTGAGGTTCTTGTTCTCTAATCGTTTACTTACATAAGCTTAGAGTTCTCCTTTATCCTTGCAGGCTCAATTACCCAAGTTTGGGTTCTTCTTTATATTTTTTACTTTATATATTCAATTTCCCTCGGTAGATTTCTATTTATGGATCATTTTTGCTCTACACTATTCAACGCCGCTTTCCCCACTGTTGAAGTTCGGTAAGTATTCTTCTTCTCAAATGATCTCCTTACCTACTGAGGACCACACTCTTACAATCATCTAAGGGAAGGAGTGAAACGACTTCAAGGCTTCTGTTAATTTTCTTAATGCATTTTGTGCTGAATTATTGTATTTTTGTCCCATTTATTATGGACTTTTTACAAAGTTGGTAAGGTTTCAGACACATTTTGGCCTAAAACTCTTTTAATCGACGTCCCCAGCCAAAATGCAGGCCAATTTGCGAAAATAATGGCAATTTTCACACTTTTCCTGCTTCCTAGGTCCATTTTGTACTATAAATAGAAAGAAGACCTACCATCCAATCGCTTCAGCATAGCACATGTGTACTCGCCAGTGAGAGGACTTGGCGTCTGCCTCAGGTATACTGGCACAAACCCGCTCTTCTTCCAGAATTTTAGCAGATTCAGCGTCAATCCAAACGAAACACCTGCAATAGAGCGTGAATGAGTCGTCACAGGTTAGAATACCCAGGTAACAAACCTGCTCCGTTAATGAAAAATGCGAGAAATTTGAATTTTGAGGAGAAAATTTTAGTTCCCGCTAACTTTCGGCCCATGACTAGCTGTCTTCATCAATAGAATACGCCTCTAGTTCAAAAAGAGCAAAATTTACGAATCCTAGGCGCCCGCTGCTCCACTTCTGCCTCTTCCACTGCTTCTTGAAGTCCCTCCAGAACTTCGTCATAGAGAAAAACTCAGAAGCATTGCTTGGATGACATTTCTTTTTCCTTGTAATCAGGGGTCCAGAAATAATCGCTTCCTTTTTTCAGCAAAAGGTTAGGAACAACCACGGCAGCTCTTGCCTCTAGAAAGCTTAAAAGTCTCCTACCTAAATAATCCAACCGCTCCGCCTTCCTCTCACTCAACCGCATCAAAAGCGGAGGAAGATCAGCTCGTGGCGCAATCTGTTCCTCGAGCAGAGCGACAGTGTGTCCATCCTGAAGCACTGAAGATCAACGACCATTCCGGGGCAACCATCTGAAGACCTATCTACCTTTACAGTCTTCACAGACTCCTTGACATTCTCGTCTATTGAAGGCACACGGCCAAGGTAGTAGTCTTCTAGCAGCTCAAGCGTACGGGAACCGTAGCCCATCGACTGGAAGTCAGGATGGACGGCTATTCGCACTATGCGGCCTCCACACAGCGTCGGGAAATCACGATCCTGTAAGCCAATTCTGAATAGTGACCACAACTTGAACAGTTAACATAAGTCGTTAAACCAGACCAACCATAAACTGCTGCGAGATCGTCCAAGGAAGCAGATCCCCAGCGGCTCTCTTTCCTCTGTCCAGTCCACCGGATACGGTCTCCTTTGACAGGTTTCCTTCGAGACAGACTTGTGCTAGCACCAGCACCTAAACGTGATTTTGACCTTATCAGTTCTTCCAGGCAATCGATATATACACCCCAGGTTTTACCGTAGTACTGTTCTAGGACCAACAGCTCCTGGTTTGCATGAATAGAGGCTTCTGTCTAGAAGAAGTGCTTCAACTCACTCGATGTTACGCCATACGCGGAATCGCTATAGAGCTGCCTCAAGCATTATGTTCTGTGACATCTAGGCTTCTCGACCTTTTTAGGCTATCATAAGCACCGTAACGTCTTTTTGAGTCGTAGAAGATCTCGGAGAAGGTTCTTCGGCGACCTAATCGTTGCCTTCTAGAGACTTTATTTCCTTAGTTTCAGATACTTCGATGATCATACCAATTTTCGTGCCTTCCTATCCATCCAAGCAAGCATTCAAACCGCCTCCACGACATCCCGTAGAAGTAGAATGCTCGGCGCGTACCAAAAAGGGATTGAATAACGCCGTCCTTTCTTCTTGATCTTACCAACCCATTATCCATAGTGTAGAAAAAGCGAAATGGTCACATTATGTTATTAAACAAGAACATGATTTGCTGGTTCGATAAGAGCGCATTTTTTGCTGGGCAAAGCCTCGCATAGTAGTTTTCCTGAAGTTTGACTCTCAGCGGGATAGGCATAGACATAGACGACTACCTTTGAAGTCTGTTAATAGCACAACGAAAGCTAAACATCCCACCTCGGGCAACGATGACTGATCCTCTTTCACCGGCGACATTAACACGAAGAGGTGGTGAGCTGGTGCATCACTCAGCATCTAGAAGCGAATTCTCAGGCAACTACTAGACTACCGGGAAACACGATCCCACACCTGCAGATCATTCGGAGAATTCTTGTAGTGAGCCGCTACATAGATCGCCATGATCTGTTGAAGGAACGCTTCGGACGCTTTGTGGAACGAGAACAACGTGTCGCGATTTACGAAATACCTAAACGATCAGGCTACGAAAGGGTTCCTTCCCAGCCGAAGGTCGAGGACTTACAGCTCACACTCGCTTGGCGGTGGGGTGCCGCATGCAAGGCGTGTTTGGATGTTGGCCGCATTGAGGCACAGAACACGATTCAACCACTGTTCGATCTAGAAAGAGAGGAGTGAACACCCGACCCTAAAATAGACTTGTTGCGGTATATAAGTGCACCTCATCGCCTGGTTTGTATCGAATACTCTCTTCCATAGTGAGTTCATGTAGTTTTCGTCCTGAAATATGGCTGCTTTCTCGGTGGCTGTGAGCCTAAACTCTTATTTGGAAAGCCTTCCTGTTAGGAACATGCTGCAGTATTTCAAATACCTATAATTTAGGCTGTCTCTCTCATTAAAGTCTAGCTATAGTAGTGTTCATGCCTTGAAATTTCCTTTCTATTGAAGTCCTTTACACTTAAAAGCTACACTTTAGAAGGTGGCTGAAAGAGTTTTTCCAGTGCGTCCTGAACCCACCTTTGCTCGCGGCCAGCTTCTCTCCCTTCGCACTGCCTGCTGACTGTTGTCGCAGCTGCTGAAGCAACTTCAGTGACAAGCTTCTACCCGTTCCTTCATAGCCGTTGATCGTTGACGCCAAGAACACTATGTAGGGCCCTGAAATGAGGACATGACTTTATCGGACCCCCTACTCGCCACCGAAAAAGCTATCTCCATCGTCTCGCCATCAATAACACAACTCACCAAAAATCAGCTGCTTCACTAGAGGCAATGGAATTGCAGCTGCCTCGTCGACGACAACCAGCTCAGCCTGGCCCAGTTTGGAGGCATCAGATGGATGTATGTACTAAACGATGCGAAAGTTGATAGTATTCAACGGCTGGAACTGAATAAATATGCTTATAAGGCTAGAGGTTCAGAATCCGTGCTTGTTCTTTCGATTCCAACAACTCTTAGTTCTTATCGAACAGACACGACAGCTATCAATCCGTAATCCGAAATCCTAACCAAAACAAAGCCGTTCTTTGAGTACTTAAACCTTTCTCAACTCCTTTCGTTGTGAACCTTTCTCAAAACGACAGGTACACCTAGGTTTTTTCAGTCCGTTAAAAGCTGAAGAAACGCGATCTTGAGGCGATGATTTCAAACTAAGCAGCTAGAATACCGCAGGAACCACCAAACGCACTGCAGTATGGGTGTGGTCATAGAGTCTTAGAAAGCTGAAGAGTACTGGCATACAGACTTTCCAGCTCGGTTTCCGGTGCTAAATTGCTTTTGTCCTCGTCATTCTCTGCTCACTCTCATTGAGATTTCAATGCTAGCACCAAGACTTATGGCTTACCCAAGGAGGTCTCGCTTAAAACTTTCCAGAAAGGGAAGGTTACGCGAACTCAGGGCGAAATGTTAGAGCCTATTCATAGTCCGCGATGACGGCAATTCGATTGACGGAACGGTGGAGTATAAACGGTTTTACGGCGATCGCATGGCATCAGCAACGCTCCGATCGCGCACAATGAACAAGGCTCAGAGCTGTTAGGAATCAACAACACCATTAGATGAGTCACCCTTCTCAGCAACTCAAGGCATCAAGAAAGTAAAACACTGCACAGAACTCCTGGGTAAGAACTAATCTGAATAATCTTGGATTTGTGTGAATTGACTAGGTTGGAAAAGCTAGCAAAGAGAGCGGCTGGGAGTAGTGCGCCAGTTTTCTGTACTCATTTACATTCCTGATGCTAGGCGTTCTGAACAGTGCTGCATTAGTACGACAATGAGCTGCTGCAACTTTAAACTGCAGGGGAAATTCTAGTCCACCGACAAAAAGGCTCACTCTAATGAACTTCAAGGGCAGAAAGAGCCCACCTGAATGGTCTGCCTATGCTCCCTGAACACGTTCACTCGGACGATCGCTTTTTGGAACTCTGGATTCGTGGACTGAATCAGCTCGTAGTCAATATGCTCCTGAAAAGCTGAATACTTCAGCGCTGACAAAATAAGGACATAGAACACCAAAAGGTGAACCTACCTGATACCCCATGGTATCAAAGCCCTTCATTACGAACTCGAATAACGTCCGAAGATTTTCGGGCGAGGGCGACGTGACGAAAATATTGGAATAGCCGAAAGCTACTGCACCAGCCAGCGCCAAGCCTGTAACACGAGCCTCTTCACAGCAAAACACGAGATTTTTGAAGGCATGGAATGAATCGAGATTTAAAAAAATACACGTTGAGAGCTTTAGCACACTATAGGTGTCCTAATTTTATTCATATAATGAATTACTTTGCCAAGAGCCAATAAGAAACTGCAGAATATATTCAAGAAACATATTCAATTTCAGTGTATTCCAGTGAAGATGTGATATTTTATAACCCATTCCCATTAATCAATTTAAAATCCTCCTTTTATAGAAATCTCATGGCCCAAAAGTCCTGAATTAAAGATAATAAATGCTACTAACCTAAAGACGCCGATTTTCCGCGACCTCTTGCCGCAGTTATTGAACATGTGACGTTTAGATCTTTGTCGGTGACCACATCAAGTAACCTAAACGATGCAGTAATACCAAAAACGCTTTATTAATGCAGAAATTATATTATACCTGAGTAAAGCTTTCCCTTGACAGGCTGTCCGGCACTTGCTAAGCAGTGGACCTATTGGTTTCGTGTCCTTCATCGTCTCTTTTAGGGTCTTTAGCTCAGCTTCTGACGGAGACACGGCATTCTGAAATCATATTCGGACGTCTCCGTAAACAAATTAAGGCTGTAAACAGGTTGTATGAATGATAACTCTAGATAAATGATCGATATCCCATGTTCCTTGTACCGCGACCACCACGACTACAAAACATCGCCGAAAATACGTGGTCAAAATTCCAAGGCCCAAAACCTTTCGAAATATAAACAACAAGTGCTCCGTCACGCCTCTCGGCGTGCCTCGCACTTGCGCGCTTCGCGCGATGTTGCAGTATTACTAAGCTAAGGACAATCACATCAAGCTATGTAGCTGCTCTACTTGTGCAGCTTTTTCCCTACATAGGAGTACAAAAGGCTAGCAGTACGTACAGTTCATAGTATGGTAGAGCGATCTATTGGTTCCTCACTACTGGTCCTCCCTTAGTAAAACGATCCCCATTACTGGTACTGCTCCCCTCAATGATCCCCCCTTAGCGGACGCCTTTGGCACGTCTTCTGAGTCCCAGGCACGTCATGCGACGTATTCCGCACGTCTTCCGAATCCCCTGTCACGTAGAAGGCGTCTGCGTATTTTCCGCTATTTTCTCGCCATGTAATTTGATCAATATCGATTGACGGTGATCGATACTGCAAAGACGAACTTCAGATTCTTGTTGAGCGTCCTCGACTACCTCCAAGGCTAAAATTTTGACCGCCCAGACGATATCCATGAAAAATCGATATTTTGATCAATATCGATTGATGACGATCGATATTTCAAAAACGAACATCAGATTCGTGTTCAGCGACCTCGATTGCCTCCGGGCTAAAGTCCCCAGGCAGGAGAAGACGTCTGGGTATTTTTCGCTATTTTCGTGCCGTAATTCCCCCCCCCCCCCGATTCCCCTCCCCCTATTTTATGACTAATTTCAGCGGCGACGAGCCGATCGATTGCATGACTCGGCGCTTAGCGCGTTATTATAGAGTATGATCGTACCTTAGCAGACGGTTGTATAGGTTCCAATGAGGTAATATGACTGGATATAGGCAGTATGTGAAGCTGATCATCGACGACCACTATATCCTTGCAGCTAGCCAGCGACAGGATGAACCGCTCATTGAATCGGGCCACGATTTCGGTGTGAGACTCCGTTCGGTAACGATTGTGCACATCCTGAAACCTGACCTCGATCAAAGTGCATCATCGAACGGTTGAATTATCCTTCGGATGGCATCCAGCATTGTTTTGATTCGGTTTTTGGAAGTTTGGAACTTGAGCGCTCTTCTTTGCAAGGCGAATAAATTGACCCAACCATTGCTATGGTGTACAGCTGTCGCAACGAGTTCACAGTCTTCATCAGCAGCACGACAATGCCTCCTCCTTCGATAGTTTCGACCGTTCGAGCCAGAAGATTGGGAGTAAGCGCCTCGAAATCCTTAACATAGCTAGTATAGTGATTGAAATGAGCTCAACTTAAGCATTTAAAGTGTGGTGGTCACCAAAGAGGTTAATAGCTCTATGTAAAGCAATCTCCCATTAAGCTTTTTTTAACAAACCCGAGCAAGGTGAAATACATACTAGTTTCATGTGAAATCGGACACTTTTTGAACCAAACTGGACACTGTTCTAAGCAAGCTTTTGAAATGAAGCTGAGCATCTTCCAGATCAAAAGAAGTAAAGCAACTCCAGGGTCGCTATTACAAGTCATTTCCTAGCTGTCCATAAATTGTAAGTGTATGTCTTGACCGTCAGACATATTTTGACCATGTATCTTACTACTCGTTCGCTTTTAAATGCAAAATCACTGAGATAAAGTTTAGTTACCCAATTTTGAGGCTCAATGCGCCCCGTGTCCACATGGTCGAAATCCGCGTGGCACTCTACAAAGAGGAACGCGAGCAGAGGACTCGAGGGGACCCTCAAAACCACCGATAAGAGGACTTCCACAGCCAAATAAGAAGCTTGTTCTACATTAAAATAGAGACCGTACGAGACGAATAATTTTTTTGTTCAAAGAAAAATTAGTCTGACTTTCTCTGAAGTTGTTGGAATCGCTTGCCCAAATAAGTGAACACACTTTAGAATTTTATTGTTTTTAGTTTTAACGAAAAACAACGAATTAAGACTTGTTTTAGAGTGCCGCAGGGCAGCAATCATATAGCGTGCTAAATAGCAGATCGCTTGGTGCACACCAGTCAATTGTCCCGATTTTCATTTGACTGACAATAAAAATGCTGTCTACTTGAAGTAGTAAACATATGTAGTTTTTATGACTGTTCTTGTTGTGACGTTTACATCTGTTTACTCACACAAACAAAGTTCCTGTTATCAATCGAATAAAAATTGAATCGATCCAGTCGAACGCATGGCTCGATCTCTTATTTATTTATTTATTTTAATTTTATGCTAAATGATTGTTGACTTTCTGTGCTCTAAAGCACATTTCAATTCATTACTTTTCGTGGGAAAAATTATATAATTTCAGTGTTCACTTTCTGAAGCGAGTGAATTAAAAGTTTTCAACTAAAGTCATACTACATTTTGTTAGGGCAAAAATTTATTTCAACCTCGTAAAAGAGTCTATACTTTACTTCAATTCGACAGACGCTCGTTTTGGTTGTGGAAGATGATAACTATGATATTCAAAGCGTCAATGTTGCCTGGAAGGGTGACTAATTTCATATACAAAGTGTCCAATTTGAAGTGAAAACCGCATACTACACATATTGCCATGTAAGTATTTTCGACAAGGTCGATGATTGGTTCAAATAGATCAGCTCCAAACAACAGAACAATACACGGGCATAACGCACCTGCAGGACCAACATCCCATAGGTGTTTCCAAGAATATTCTGCGTCTCGTTATAGTAGCAGTAGCGTATCTTCGTTGAGGAAATGAACACTTCAAACGGATCACCCTCCTTAATAACTAATTTAAGAATGAGATACAAAAAAAAAAACACCAATAGGCTACTAAGGAACTGACTGAGATAGTGCTGACAGATGACTTCAGATGTATCTGACGAATCCGTTTCTTTTTGTTGGAACTGTAGCCGAGTTCCTTCTTGTAGCACCACAGCACCGTCGGCCTTGCCGCAACAGCGGCTTTCGACAGAATATGATGAAGTACTGGGATCTGAAAACACGGCTATGAATATTCAACGAGGATTTAAATCGGCAAATAGATCTCTTCCCTAACAAAACTTAGATTTAGTGCCTATAGATAGTCATGGAAGAACCTCGCTGCACTTTAAGACAGCATGTTCAATAAAAAAAAACTTTTTTGAAGGCTCTACTGGAAGATAGAAGTAGTAAAAGACGACTTCTACAGCACAGGGAGAAGTCAGGGTAGTTCTACGAGAATAAAAAGGTGAGAAAGAAACAAAAAAGGGCAACTTTAGTCAATCCGGCACTATTGCAGTTCCACACTGAAGTAGTCGACGATAGGACCAAAAAATGTCCATTTTCAGCCGATTACGGTAGGTTGCGTAAGGTAAGTACGATAAGGCTGTTAGGTCATAATCACCGATTTCGCCCAAACTTCACCCGTAGGGGTTATTTGAGGTGCTGCTTACGAATCTGACAAGTAGGTAACGGTAGGTACAGGTAACTAAGGATGTCTAGGTCACCATGACCTTAGTCACCCGCACCTACCGCAAACTACCGTACTCCAGCGTAATACACAAACCGAATGTCAGCTTCGTGACCAGCGCTCCGAATAACCGTCCTGGGCGAAGTTTGGGCGAAATCGGCGATTATGACCTAGACAGACATATGGTTGGTCACTCGTACCTACCGTAATCGGCCGAAATTTCAAAAACGGATGTCAGATTTGTGATCAGCACCCCAAATTACCCCCGGGGCGAAGTTTGGGCGAATTTTTTTCGACCTCTGGAGTCGTGAAAGTACAAAAGTGCCGTCAATCCTTACGTGGGATACGCCACGCATTCTACTTCTGTCGAGTAGGCAAATTTGAATGCGTATTTGGAACACAATGACTCTCGGTGGCCATACGATGGACCAGTGTGGGCTTTATCCTTCCCAAACAAGTCTGGTGCACATTCGCCGACCGCGAAGGGATGTAAGGCATGGTTGGGCTGGGCGGGACCCGAACCAAGAACCATGGATTCGGGGTGCATGCGACAGTAATTTTCTGTTCTGACTGTGCTACCACGAGCCCGGGAAAGTTCCAAAATCAGTTTTGAATCTCATTTCAAAATTCGGAGGAAAAATCAAACTGCAGTACAAAATCATAGGTCATACCTGATCTCTGCCCTTGTCGCCGACAATGGCGAACATGCTTCGATGTCCTTTGGCGACACCATTCTCAATCAGCACCCGTATTCTGTTATCGATTTTGGTGCGCATTTTTTACCTGAAAATGTCCTTTTTAGTTCTGCAAGGTCTTTATATGTTAATCGTTCAATTCATAGGCAGCAAAACGAGCGAATTTCTAAAGGAAAAGCTTTGAAAAGCACACGATTTGAAGAGAAAGGTTTGTGCAATACGGCCCGCTTTTTATCATCTACTAAGGATGAATGGAGATGATATACATCGCAAATCAAAGAGGTGGGATACTACGCCTATCACAAAGACAAAATAAAGGATAAGAGATGAATAAGCAAAGTAACGAAGAGAAGAAATATAAAGGGCACTAGTTAAAAGTTCCGACTCCACCGACAAGACTTCGGTCGAAAAATTTTTTTTCGCTGAAACTTTGTCTAGGGGGGTTATTTGGGGTGCTGATCACGAATCTGACATCCGTTTTTCACGATTCGGCCGGAGACCACCCATGTTAACGGTATGGGTGGTCTCCGGCCGAATCGTGAAAAACGGATGTCAGATTCGTGATCAGCACCCCAAATAACCCCCCTAGACGAAGTTTCAGCGAAATCGGTGACCCTGCCTGGACCACCCATGTTAACGGTATGGGTGGTCTCCGGCCGAATCGTGAAAAACGGATGTCAGATTCGTGATCAGCACCCCAAATAACCCCCCTAGACGAAGTTTCAGCGAAAAAATTTTTTCGACCGAAGTCTTGTCGGTGGAGTCGGAACTTTTAACTAGTGCCAAATAAAGCTCTATGCCTGGAAAAGATTAAAAAGTTGGCAATGTAAACCTTATTGGGGCCAAATGTTACAGAATGCTGATACAGAAGAAGGTGCTAAATAGGAAATACGGATGGGACAAACCTTCCAAGGGAAACAAGGCCGAAATTCTGAAGTTCGTTAGTGGAAAGTGACGAACTGCCCCTGTCAAGATGCGTTTCTCCTCGAATTTTCAAAGGAACCCTCAACCTGGTTAGGTCATAAAACCTCGAAGAACAGTTTGAGCACACGAAATCGACTAATCAAAGGAAGTAACACAACTAAAGACTGACCCCGAACACGATCGAGGTCGACCCCGGCGGGCAAACGGACGCCGCGCGCGACGTCGCGCGCGGCGAGGGAGGCTCGAACTCTCGGCGAGTTGGCGCTGAGTGCACGACGACGACGCGTTCGCGTTGGACTTTCTCGCTCGGAAATCTCTCCGATTCTTCTGGAGCTTGTTGTTCGAAGTGTTCTTTCTCTGTCACGTCTTGTTCATGGACTGTAGGCTTCTTGGGCGCATCAGAAATTCAGATTTTTCCGCAACATTCATCGTTTTTTTATGTGGTTTCTGTGGATCTAGAGCTTAATAAGGCCTAAAAGCTATTAGGATCTAGCTTAAAGTTAACCCTGAAAGGCTGCTTACACATAGCAAAGGCTTTCATCCAACTTTTGGCCCCATCGCGGACGAAAAGTCGTCTCTAACCTGACGCTCTTGCCATAGAAGCTGCCGGTTCTAGTACAATAATTCCAATGTATATAAATTTAGTGCCTTACCGTTAGCACTTTTTAAGTTCCTAAATCCGATACCAGGTCTCTTACATCATTGTGAAGCTATTCCTTCCCTATAGTTCATTGCTACCTCCTTCACTACCATCCTTTCCTTCGATACTCCTAAGAATTCCTGCTCTCCGTTCTGCTTCTGAAGGGCTTCATCTCGACTTCCAGCTTTTGAAATAGGTCCGAGTCGACCCAGCTGTAGTATTAGCGATCCGTCTCCACATTAAACATCGTCAGTGTAAAGTATATTACAGCCTTTGGCGAAAAACTCCCGAAAAAGCTCGGCCAGATGCGCAATAACTCATGCAATTCATCACCGACGTCTTTCTGGGGCTTTGATGTTCAACTCCATCAGGTCTACTGGATCAGAGAGCTGCCGAAAGGGTTCGAACTGAAGAACCCACGAGAACAGGGAATGCATCCGGGTGAAGAACCAGAGAGAGGCGAGCCGTGTGTCCTTGACTACTTAATTGTGGCGATACGCAGCTTCATGGAATCACATCGAACTTTGATGAACTATGAACACCAATAAACCCGGGACCAGGTTCATCAACCTCTTACCGGCCGGCAACGGTGAAAAGTACCGTAAAAGTAATAGAAGAGGAGGTATAGAGTCTCTCTGGGCAAAAGGAGGAAACGGGCCTTCCACTTTCCTAATTGGGCGGGTGCATTCTGTTGCCCAAAAGTGCAGACGATGCCCGAGGGGTCTGCGTTCCATGCAACATTGCACACATTTGGGCTCAAAGGAATTTCGCACGAATTTGTTCAGAAGTTGGTTGTTTGGGACGCTGACGCCAAACCTGGGGCCGTATACTATTCTCGCCCGACTCGGGGACGGAACCCGGTGCGAGAAATCTATGGCGCATGATGTGCATACCGGGGATGTGGGCGGAGACCGCCTCATACCCGGCCGGAGACGGTTGGGGAGAGAACAGCATACGGCCCCTGATGCTCAAACCTGATGCTGATGAATGCCGTATCAAGGGTTTTGGTGGTACTTTTCACCGCTACCAGCCGGTAAATTTTCCCGTCATAGGAACAATGTACGAGCGCTGATTACCTGACAAGTGTAAGGCCTTGTTTAGTGTGCGCGCGACGCGCGACGCGATGCCATGTGTAGTGGCCGAATTGATCAATCGCGTCGCTCGATCAATTTGGCCACTATGCATGCATCGCGTCGCGTGCACACTAAACAAGGCCTAAAGCCCCGTTCATACTTCCGACGCAGAGCGACGCGACGACATGTATAGTGGGCAAATTGATCGATCGCGTCGCTTGATCAATATGGCCACAATACGTGGTGTCGAGTCGCTCGCCGTCAAAGTATAAACGGGCCCTAATGTGCCCTTTATTGGCAAAACTAACGGGTAATCTTCACTCGTATTTTGCTGCTGAAAAGAATTTACTGGAGGAAGTATTATATATTATATCAGATTTATTGGCGTTTACTTACACCTCATCAAAGCAGTGTCATTCCGTGAGTCTGCGTATCGCCACAATTAACTAGTTGACACGCTGTCAATTGACACAGCTCGCCTCTTCTATTTCTGCACTCGTATTTATTCCCTGTCTTCATAGTATCTGTACGGATAGAATTTTTATTTTTTTTTGGGGGGGGGGGAGCAGGATATTTTTTAAATTAGCCATCGGTGTGCAGAACTCAAAAAGTTTTCTACAAAAACGAGCATTCTTCTTCTTCTTCAGCGTTTGTCCCGCTTCGTCGCGGGGTCCGCTCTTCTGGTGTCATGACGCCACCTTTCCCGGTCATGCGCTTGATCAGGGTGGACGCCAGTTACTTTCATGTCCGTGTGTAACGTATCCGACCAACGCTGCTTCGGGCGTCCTCTAGGCCGCTTTCCGGACACTTCCAACTCAAGGCCTATCTTGCGGACGCTGTCTTCCTTTCCACGCAGAACGTGGCCGTACCATCGTAAGCGAGCTTCGCGCATCTTGTCCGCTATCGGCGCGACACCGAACTTCTGCCGAATAGCTTCGTTTCGAATGCGGTCCAGGCGCGTGACTCCAGCCATCCAGCGCAGCATCTTGGTTTCCATTACGCTGAGGCGCGTTTCAACTTCTTTAGTCGCAGACCAACACTCAGCGCCGTATATTGCTACCGGCCGCACGACTGTTCTGTAGACCTTTGACTTCAGGTGCTCTGGTATCTTCCTGTTGCAGAGCACACCAGTCAGCGAACGCCACTTGGACCAAGCTGCACTCACGCGTGAGTTCACTTCAACCATCAGACCCCCGTCAGATGCTATTGCTGATCCCAGGTATTTAAACACCGAAGTGCGAGCAAGCTCAGTACCGTTAATCTTAATGGAGCCGGACTCGCTTACGTCAGTCGTTAGGTACTCGGACTTCTTGACGTTCAATTTGAGTCCGAACATCGCCAGGCGGTCGCACCAAGCTTGCACCTGCCGCTCGAGATCATCTTTATCTTCGCAAGCGAGCATCACGTCATCAGCATAGAGCAATGTCCATGGGACAGGCTTCTGAAGATCTCGCGTAATGGCATCCATGACGACAACAAAGAGGAGTGGAGAAAGCGCAGAACCTTGGTGCACCCCAACAGAGATGGGAAACTCCATTGAGGTTCCAGCTGCAGCTTGCACTCTACTCTTTGGGCAAGAGTAGAGTATCCGCACCCACTCTATAAGTTCCTCAGGTACGTTGTGTTGTCGCAAGGCGTACCATATAACCTCACGTGGTACGCGGTCGAAGGCCTTCTCCAAGTCGAGAAAGGCGATATGCACCGGCTTCTGTTTCTCGCGATGCTTCTCCACCAGGAGGCGGGCGGCGTGTATAGCATCAATGGTCCCACAACCAGACACAAAGCCGCACTGGTTGTCGGAGAGCTTGACGATTTCACGGATTCGTCTATGGAGGATTCGCTCGAAGATCTTCATGCTGTGCGAAAGCAAGCGAATCGGACGATAATTGGAGCAGTCTGCAGGACTGCCTTTCTTCTTCCAAATCGGGATCGTCGTACTGTTGTGCCAACACTCCGGTACTTTCTTCTCCTTTACTACCTGGTTGAAGAACTCAGCCAACCACTCAGCAGGATACCAGAGCTTCGACTTCCAAACTTCTACAATCACAACTTCTACAACTTCTTGAACTTCTACAAAAACGAGCATAATAGGTCAAATTGGCGCTTTTCCTCGTCATAACATTCAGTCAGATGCCAATAAAAGCGTAAAATCCAGTGAATGGTGGCTCCCTTGCCCAGAATGAAAAAGAACACTGATAACCTGGCGACTCGAACTTAATATAACGGGCTTATAAGGCATTTCCGCAAAAAACGACTACGATATCCTTTTTTCCTATGGCAGATTGCCCCTAGTATACCCATTGGTGGGGTACACTAAGTACAATAGTACCAGGAAATCCTATGGCAGGTCGATAATTAAACCTCCGGAAACAAGATGTCCTTCTTGGCCACAATTTCCAGTGATCTTTCAGCAAAACGCAGCGCAATGGGAGAGGTGAGCACCGAATTACTATCATAGCCCTTAAACTAAGGACACAAAACGGTCCTAAAACGGCTATTTAAGGGAGAAGCCGTCTTAAAATCGAAAACTACGAATTAGGCGTGAAGTGTACTGTACGCGCGCCGCTACAGATTGTACACTGAACTCGTCGACGCAGTTTTCGCTTGCGCTAATCATTAGGAACTCTAGTGAATAGAAGAAAAGGAAGAATAGAGCATCTCTGGCAAAAGAGGAAGAGGGTCTTCCATTTTCCTAGTCGCGCGGGTGGAGCCTGTTGCCCAGAAGTGCAGACGATGTGCTCGAGGGGGCAATACTATTGCACACATTCGGGCTCAAAAGAATTTCGCACAAACTTTGCCCAGGAGTTGGTTATTTGGGGTGCTGATCACGGATATGATGATCGTTTTTAAAATTCTGGCTGATTACAGTAGGTTACGGTAGATAAAGTTAGATTGTCAGCAGAATCGGTTTAATTACCCAAGTTTGAGGCTGTTTTGAAAATCGTTTTCTCTATTTATGTGGTCGGACTTATTCTTACAGCCTTCAACTTTGATATAGAAAGTAGTACACGAAAAATTGATAAAATACGAAAAAAACTACAGATTCTTTCCCGAAAGCACACTAAATGACCTTCCTGGAAAAATTTGGGCGAAATCGAAAACTATGACCCCGACCGCCTTAGTCATCCATACCTACCGTAGCCTACAGTTTTCACGCCAGATCGGACACTTCTAAAACGAGTTGGACGCTTTTGAAATCAAACTGAACATCTTCGAAATCGAAACGAGCGACTTCCAGACCGGAAACACTCTCTAAGAAGATTAAAATAATTTTTCTTGTAGGAAAATTTAGTACGACTTTCTTTGAAATCTTTAACTTGCCTGTCTTGAAAAGTGCACACATGGCGCTTTTATATATTTTTACTTTTTAATTAAAATAATGGCTTAGAACTTATTTTAAGGTACAGGAAATAAGCAATTTTTTAGTGCTAAAGTAAGAGATTGCGCTATGCACTCATCCGGGACCTCACGATTTTCCACTGATTGATAACAAAAATTCTATGTATGAAAATCACGATGAACTGGACAAGTGCACGGCACGATCTTTTTATTTAAAAGACTAAAAAAAACTGCTGCTTCCCTGCACTTTAAAGGTGGTTTTGGACGATTATTTCTAATGGAAAACCAAAAGTTCTATAAAATTTCAGAGAGCGTGTTCACTCAGTGGGACAGGTGAATTATAAAATTTCAAGGAGAGTCACGCCAAATTTTCCTTGGACAAAAAATTATTCTAAGAGTCTCGGAGAGCCCCTTAAGCTAGAATATGCTCGTTTCGATTTGGAAGATGTTCGGTTAGATTTAAAAGCGTCAAGTATGCCTTGAAAAGTGTGCAGTTGGACTTGAGGGCGGTAAAGGGCCTGGTCGTACTTCGCGACAAGAGCGACTCGTCGCCCGTGCAAAACATGCGTATCGATTAATACCGAGCGCGCGCCGCCGAAAAGTGTTCATACTGAGCGCCGGCGCTGTCGCTGCAGTCGGTGCTGTCGCGAAGTACGAACTCCCAAAAATGGATGTCTGCAATACTGCACCAACTTCACGAGGTATTGCACACATCGGATTGGCCCAACCCAACTAGGACAGTTCCTAAGCCGAAATACGCGAACAATTTTGGTCTGGGCTAATTAGATCGGCGAGTGTGGACTCGCAAACCCGCAGTTAGCTCCGCTTCAAGACGTAAGGTGCTGGCTTACAGCCTTTACCTCTCTGTTCCTTTCACCATATTGTGGCTGTTGACTTCTATATTCGTTAGCACGTCTTATATAGGGGATATATTTCAGATCTATATTGATAATGAGACGAAAATGGAAAATTCTAGTCCAGTGGATCCTTCTAAGTACTGTTTTCCTCTACTGTTCAGCGGAGACGTGAGTTTTCTTCGGTAATCGATACAACATTGATTGATTTCTCCAGGAGCAGCTCATTTCAGAAAGAAAAACGTGATACTGATCATCACTGATGACCAGGATATCGAACTCGGGTCGATGAACTACATGCCGAAAGTGACGCGACTGATGAAGGACAAGGGCACCGAGTTCCGTGGCGGGTGTGTGGTTTGTCAGGCAGTATCAGCTCATGCAGTACAAAAAATCAATAAATCGATATTTGAAAAAACTTCCAAAAATCGAAATATTTAAAGCTTTATCATTACAAGTATTTTTTAAAGCTTCCATTGCTCTTGAATGCCACATCTGTTAGACCGAACAAATTTCTTTGAATTGGTTATTAATAACTTTTCTTCTCTAATTTTACACTTTATTTTAAACGTCGTGATAGCTTCCTTAAATTTCCCTAACTTACAGAACAACAAGAACATTGAATACCTTCAAAAATATATTTTTGAAAAACTCATCATTCGGATTAATTCTATTTTTAAAGGAGTCTGATGAAATTAGCTTTTTGAATTAATATAGACTTAAATTTAAAACTATTTTTAAATATAGAGACAGATATTTATTTAATATTTTACTTGTATTCTTCGCCGTACTATTTGAGTCTAGTGTGATACAAAATAGACGCTTGAAACTTGTCGACAATGTGGCCTACATGGGAGATGTAAAGCCGCCGAAGCAGGGTAGCAGGGTATAGGCCGCCTACTTAGTATAACACATGTCCTGTCCTCTTCCCATGTAGGCCACATTAACGACTAGTACCAGTAATTTTTTACCAAAGGTTGTTTGCAGTTAATTCTCGAAAAACATGACTTGTCATACACCATGTGATGTGACACGGGTCTTCGTAGGCCGGCCTGTCACAAGGCCGGCCTACGAAGACCCGTGTCACATCGCCTGCATTCGAGTGTCCGTGCTTAGCTTAGCTCGCAGAGCGAGCAGTTTCCAGTGGCACCACGTGGAGGAACGGACATCGCCACCACGTAACGTAAGCAGGACCCGCGTGGCAACGCTGAATGTGGGTACGTTGACGGGCCGCTCGTGCGAGTTGGTTGAAGCACTGGAGCGTAGAAGAGTTGATTTCTGTGCGGTGCAGGAGACGAGGTGGTCCTGCCGCAAGTCAAGGGACATAGGACGAGGCTTCAAGGCCGTTCTATGTGGAAGTCCCAGGACCACCAGTGGAGTTGGAGTCATCGTCTCCGAACGATTTCGTGACTCGATTGTAAGCGTCGAACGCTTTGACGATCGATTGATGAAGATCGTTGTTGCCGCTAAGGAGCGACTCTATCACTTCTTCTCTGCGTATGCTCCGCAGACTGGCTGCTCCGATCAAGCCAAGGATGAGTTTTGGAGCCTGCTTGATGAGAAGACAGCAGAGGTGCCGTTGAAAGATGTCATCATAGTCGCTGGTGACCTTAATGGGCACGTCGGCGCGACGAAAGACGAGTACAGCTGTCATGGTGGATTCGGTTACGGGTCGCGTAACGCCGATGGTGAGCGTATCCTTGAATATGCGGAATCGCATAACCTCACCATAGTAAACACCGTATTTCGTAAACGCGACTCCCACCTCATCTCATACTATAGTGGGAGCTCCAAGTCTCAGATAGATTTCGTCCTTGTGAAGGATCGCGACCGAAGTCTTGTCACAGATGCGAAGGTCGTGCCGTATGAGACGGTCGCCCCACAGCACCGACCGCTGATCTGCACCCTAAAGATTGCCCCTCCAAGGCAGAAGCAGGTCGAGCGATGCGGTGCACCGAGAATCAAGTGGTGGCGAATGAGAGAGAAGGAAGCAGCTGTGATTTCTCGCGTGCGGTTACCGACAGTCACAACTGTCGACGAAACTTGGAAGAAGGCTGCCGACGCGATACGTGAAGCTGCAAGGTTGGAGCTCGGCATCACGGTGCCTGGACGACGCAAGGTCGAAAAGCAGGCGTGGCTGTGGACAGATGATGTGAAAGCAAAAGTTCGAGAGAAGAAGTCGCTCTATCACGTGTTTCTTAGCGACAAGACAGCCGATAACTGGCGGAAGTACCAAGAAGCAAGGAAAGCTGCAAAGAAGGCCGTGGCTGTTGCAAAAGCCACTCATTATGAAGATGTCAACGAGAAGCTCGAGTCACGCGATGGTGAGCGGTATTTATACCGACTTGCTAAGAGCCGCCATCGCCAAACCGAGGATATTGAGAAGTTTTTTGCCATCAATGATGAGAGCGGCCATCTTCTGACAGACCGCAAAAAGGCGCTGAAGCGATGGCGTGATTACTTCGAGGAAGTTTCCACTATTGAATTTCCTCACCCGGCCATCCCTTCTGTTTCTTCTGTTCACGGTCCCGTACACAAAATCACCGTGGAGGAGACAGAAGCGGCTCTGAGGAAGATGAGGCCAGGCAAAGCGACTGGGCCCGACGACGTGGCAGCTGAGCTGTGGAAGTCAAAGCTGTGGTACCCTGCTGAGTGGTTGGCGAAGTTCTTTAACCAGGTTGTGGCGGAGAAGAAGGTGCCTGAGTGTTGGCGCCAAAGCACGACGATTCCGATTTGGAAGAAGAAGGGCAGTCCTGCAGACTGCTCCAATTACCGTCCGATTCGCTTGCTCTCGCACAGCATGAAGATCTTTGAGCGAATTGTCGATGGTCGAATTCGTGACATCGTCCAGCTTTCCAGCAATCAGTGCGGTTTCGTAGCTGGCTGTGGCACCATTGATGCCATACATGCCGCCCGCCTCTTGTTAGAGAAGCATCGCGAGAAACAGAAGCCAGTGCATATCGCCTTCCTCGACTTGGAGAAGGCCTTTGACCGCGTACCGCGTGAAGTGATATGGTACGCCCTGCGACGACATGGAGTTCCTGAAGAGCTCATAGAGTGGGTGCGAATCCTCTACTTTTGCCCAAAGAGTAGAGTTCAAGCTGCAGCCGGAACCTCGATGGAGTTCCCCATCTCTGTCGGGGTACACCAGGGTTCTGCGCTTCCCCCACTCCTTTTTGTTGTCGTGATGGATGCCATTACACGAGGTCTTCAGAAGCCGGTCCCCTGGACACTGCTTTATGCTGATGACGTAATGCTCGCTAGCGAAAATAAAGGTGAACTCGAGCGAGAGGTGCAAGCTTGGTGTGATCGCTTGGAGTGTTTTGGACTCAGATTGAACGTGAAGAAGACCGAGTATCTAACGACTGACGTTAATGAGTCCAGCTCCATCAAGGTTAACGGCATCGAGCTCCCACGCACTTCGGTCTTTAAGTACCTGGGATCAGCAGTCACATCTGACGGCAAACTGATGATTGAAGTGAATTCACGCGTGAGTGCAGCTTGGTCCAAGTGGCGCTCGTTGACTGGCGTGCTCTGCGATAGGAAGATGCCAGAGCGCTTGAAGTCAAAAATATATAGAACTGTCGTCCGGCCGGTAGCGATGTACGGTGCTGAGTGTTGGCCTGCGACCAAGGAGGTTGAAACGCCCCTCAGCGTCATGGAGACGAAGATGCTGCGCTGGACGGAGGGAGTCACGCGCCTGGACCGCATCCGAAACGATGTCATTCGGCAGAAGTTCGGTGTCGCGCCGATAGCGGACAAGATGCGCGAAGCTCGCTTACGATGGTACGGCCACGTTCTGCGCGGAGAAGAAGACAGCGTCCGCAAGATAGGCCTTAAGTTCGAGGTGGTAGGAAAGCGGCCTAGAGGGCGTCCGAAGCAGCGCTGGTCTGACACGTTACATATGGACTTGAAGGTTGCTGGTGTCCACCCTGATCTAGCGCTGGATCGGGAGAGGTGGCGTCATGACACCAGAATAGCGGACCCCGCTACGAAGCGGGACAGACGCTGAAGAAGAAGAAGAAGAAGAAGAAGTTGTTTGCAGTTAATTCTATTAAAGAATTTGGTAAAATAAGCTTTTCAATTTAATATACATTTAAATTCAAAATTAAGTTTAATAACAATAAATATTTTAAAAATTATATAAAATTAAGTGAAAATTAATATATTCATATTTAGTTTATACTTCTTGCTATACTATTTTAATGGCAATTTTCTAATGGCAAAACAAATGGCGCTGCCCGTATAAAACAGAAGTTTGATACTTGCCGTTAATGTGGCCTACATGGGGCAGACTCGCTAGAGATTCAGAACCATTTACGTCGTCGATCGCCTGCTAGGCATGTTGCTTGCCCCGTTCTTCCCCATGTAGGCCGCATTAGCGACTAGTATCAGTAATTTTTATCTGAAGTGGTTTTAGTGATTTTTTTATTGAAAGCGATTTTTTATTTGTATTTTTTCTCTGAAAAATTATTCAGCTTCGTCTCGACTCCGATCTGCTGTCCGAGTAGGTCGAGTATTCTTACCGGTATGTATGTACATAACCATAACGTCCATACGAACAATCACAACTGTTCCGGTGAAGAATGGAGGTTAGTTATTCCGCTGAACTTCCTCAGTTCTGGTGGTCTAACCCACATCTGGGTTAGGCTACCCCTATGGTCGTTTTCCATACCTTGAACACTCTGTTTGATGTCCATGCACCAGGGCGACTGTACTATAGACAGCTACTTGTTGCCTAACCCACTCATGAGTTAGGCCCCGTTTATACTTCCGACGCCGAGCGACGCGACGGCTCTGTATAACGCCAAATTGATCGATCGCGTCGCCCGATCAATGTGGCCACAATACGCTTGGCGTCGCGTCGCTCGGCGTCGAAGTATAAACACCCTTAGATAGTTTCCTTGATCTTCCTTCTGATCTCTGTGGTGAACTTTAGGTTTTTTGAAGTCCTTGAAATACTACAGTGTTCTGAACCACGTCTAATGGGTTTGTGTCAAGGAGTGCTTCGACTTTGATCGGAACTGGTCGTGAATGTGGCCTACATGATGTAGCGATCACGCCGTATCGGTCCGGAGTGTCACTCAGGGGAGCTCTCATTGGCTAGTCCGTGTTCGGTCGGTGCTGTGATTGGCCGGCGAGTCCCTTCTCCTCATGTAGGCCACATTGACGACCAGTCGACCACCTGTGGGTTAGGCTGTGTTAGCGAGCACAATTCCACTCAATAAAAAAAGCTAAAGGCCCAACTCAGGCCGCGAAAAGTGCCCACGAAAGACCTCTTCCATGGGAACACACCCTGGATTTGATTTCTACCTGGAATCGTAGGTCTTGTGAGGCTCTGTTCCACGTATATCCCGCTCTTCTACCTCTTCAACAAGTATGGAACCATTCGGTCGCTAATTTGAGTGACATGAGAAACGACTGACCCACCTGTTGACAACAGACACCGCTTTCGGTACATATCGGGTTTTTGCTCGGGTTGAGCACATCCTAGAGTATCGGCAAGAAGCCAAGGCGGAAGCGAATAGCTTTCCAACGGCACTTTAAAAGAATGGGCCGCTGACGCGTCGGTTGGTTGATCCTCTCCTTTGCCACACCCCTTGCCCGGTTGGGCATAAACCCGATATGTACCGCATTTTGCACAACTACTTCTCTTTTACTTCAATTTTCAGGAAAATTCACGAACCTCGCAGCATCGGCGTCTATATGAAGGAGGCTGGCTACCGAACCGCCTATTTAGGAAAATACCTGAACGAGTACGAAGGGTTGGTCATCTACATATTTCTTATGGCCTGTTTATAGTTCGCGGCGTTGGTATCCTACTCGCCCGGGCAAAGCATACAAATCGATCGCGCGGAATTCGATACGTATATTTTACTGGACTCGCTGCCGTCGCTGACTATGAAGTGGCCTTTAGTCAAAAAGGATACTGTAAGTGAGATCAGTCCGCATTTGCAGAAACTACGTACCAGCTGGTTGGGACTATTGGCTGGGACTGGTGAAGAACAGCAAGTTCTACAACTACACCGTCAATCTGAATGGAAACCGTGTCAAATACGGAGCAGAGTATGAGAAGGTTCGCACCACTTACTCACATTCGTCGGAATCCTAATCGGGTGGGGAGGGGTGTGGGGTTCAGCTGCCATCGCCTAAGCCCTAGTTTATAGTTGCGCCGCTGCGCGTAGCGGCACCATAGTCGGAGTAGATATCGATTGAGTGGCGCGAAAAATCAATATCTATGGCGATCGTGGCGGCGCAAGTATAAAATAGGGCTAAGGAGTACATATCTTCGATACATAAGTAGAGAGATGTAGCACAGTTGTGGCGATAATTATAATTATTCTGAAAATTCTTTGGAGTAGACTTCGAGGCAAATATTCAAACGACTTCATGAAAAATGGCCAATCGATCAAAAGACGTATATCGATCGGTTCGCTCAGAAGTGACCGTGGGATGTGGTAACATTCCAAATTCCCGGCATCAATCTGATATAAAATAGAAAATCCGCCAGACTATGAGTCTGTCCGCCAATCGGCACAAAATTAATGACCGCTCGAGGAGTCTTGCAACATCTCGATCGATATCTCGATATATCTAATTCTGTTTGGGAATTGACGGATTGATTTGGGAATCGTACAAATATTATGGTTGCTGGATGGATTTCACAGTTAGAAAAGGTCGATCGATTGAGAACGATCAATATCGATTAGGCGATTTTGCTCACAACTGACCGTAAGAGGTGAGAACGTAGCAAATGCACAGCATCAGTAGATATTAAAGAGCAATCCTTCAGTTTGTAAGTCTGTCCGTCTATCGGTACAAAATTAATGACCGTTCGAAGAATCTCGCATAGTCTCGATCAATATTATTGAATTTCGTTTCGAAATTGACGGATTGAGTTGGGAATCGTACAAATATGATGGTTACTGGATGGATTTCACAGTTAGAAAAGGTCGATCGATTGAACGATCAATATTGAGTGGGTGTCAATGATCAATATCGGTCAACGGTCAATATCGACTGGGTGCTGTAAAATGGGTGTTTTATTGTTTATACATTTTCATAACCTTGCTGTACCAGCTTAACAGTGTATGTAGTTTTTTACGAGTTTTCAAGTTTAGGTGACTGTGGATAATCGACCCCTCCCCCGCCCGACTAGGATTACGACTTCGTTCTTTAGAACTAAGCGAGTGAACGCTGTAATTCCTAGGACTACTTCACCGATCTGGTCACGAACTACTCGGTGAAGTTCATCGCCGACCACTTCGTGACGCACGGTGACATGCCATTCTTCCTGGTGGTCAGCTATCCAGCACCACACGGCCCAGAAGATCCGGCGCCACAGTACGCCGAGCTGTTCGAAGACATCGACTCGCACAGGTAACGCGAAACAGCTGAGTTATGTTGAACGCGAGCGGATGCGTCGCGGGTGTCACAGCGCCGATATCAATTAGTCGCCGCGGGCGGTCGATATTGATGGTCCCATTGTCGCTAGATGCAGAGCGATGTTTATACTTCAGCCATCGGGCGACGCGGCGTCATGAAAGCTATGAATATTGATCGCCCGTGCCACCTAATCGATATTTTCACCCCTAATACGCTAACACCGTGTAGCGACTGAACTATAAATCCAGGCTAACACGCAAAATTACAGAACAGACTCTTGGAACTACGCCCCAAACCCCGACAAGCAATGGCTGCTACAGAGGACCGGCAAGATGGAGCCGGTCCATGTAGCCTTCACCGATCTCCTCCATCGGCGGCGTATGCAGACGTTGCAGAGCGTGGACGACGGAGTACACTTGGTACGAGTGTCCTGCAGCTTTTGATCTCGTCAACAAGTTCGGTGGAAGTAGGTAATGTGGCCTACACATGTGGGGAAGGAGACGAGAAGCAGCAGATCAATCACGCCAAGTAGCTTAACGGGCGCACATGGCCCCGTTTATGCTCCAATCACGACATAATGAGAATGATCAACATTGATTAGTCCACATAGTCCAATCAATATGGCTAACTTTAACTATGACGCATCATCGGCGAATGAAGTGTAAATGGGGCCTATGGTCGGCGCCGTGATTGGCGAGTGCGGTCCTTCTTCCCCATGTAGGCCACATTGACGACTAGTCCAGGTTTGTCCTCCTTCCAGATCTTCTCAACTCTGAGGGATCACAACTACCTATCCTCCACGTACGCGCTGTACACCTCGGATCACGGCTACCATTTGGGCCAGTTCGGCTTGATCAAAGGAAAGAACATGCCGTACGAGTTCGACATTCGTGTGCCGTACTTTCTGCGCGGTCCCGGAGTGATGAAGAACTTCAGGTATTTCTGAAAAAGGCGATATTTCCTCAAATAAACCTAAACTTTTAAAAGATCATTTCAGGACAGTTCTCAGGGGGCGTGTCATTTGGCCCGATGGGCGGGGCCTGCGCGTTGTAGGCGATACACTCATAGACGCTGCTCAACAACATACCCGTTTATAGTCCGTGACGACAGTACTTTGTCGCCTAAGCAAAGCATACCTATCGATTTTTGTAGAAAAGTCACGCGGCATTGATCGATTCGCGTGGTTTGTAGTGACGACTCAATCATTTACTGACAGACTGAGGTAATCAGGACCGTAGGTGCAATGCGGCCTGTCGGCGTAATAGTGATCGATATCGATTATACATGCTACGTAATCGATATGCCTTTATGCCGGCGCGCTCACGTATAAACTACGCCTTAGGCCCCGTTTATACTTCGTCGCGACGCGACGCGACGCCACGTATAGTGGCCATATTGATTGTGCGACGCGGTCGATCAATTTGGCCTTATTGCGTGGCCATCGCGTCGCGCCGCGACGAAGTATAAACGGGGCCTTACTCAGCGACGAAACCTAGTTGTGTCCGTGTTAGGGCCCGTTTATAGTTCGACACCGAGCGACGCGATCAGTCAATTTGGCCACTATACATGCCGTCGCGCCGCTTGGCGTCGGAAGTATAAACGGGCCTTTAAGGATTTATACTTGAGTCGCGGCGCGCCCGCACAAATGCACCAGTATCGATTAGTCCGCGCGGATGATCGATATCGATGGTTTTTCGTACTGCTGCGCTGCCCAGTCAGCTGAAGGAAGCTATGAACGTTTATTTGGAGGGCTAACTGGTACTACAGGATAATTCTCCCTGGGTGTGTTCATGATAGCCATCAGCAAATCACAAGAGAGATCGGACAGAGAGGGCTTCAAGGCACGTGATTGGCTTAGCCCTAGTTTATACATGCGCCGCTGCGCGGCTCGGCACCATGGGCGGAATAGATATCAACGGGTCGACGCGAAAATCGATATCTATGACGGACGTGATGCCGCGCCGTGTGGCGGCGCAAGTATAAACTAGGACTTAGACCTACCTAGGGCTAGCCCTATGCACGGTCAAAATTCCCGACCCCTTCCGCTTCTACAGCAGCTGCTAAAACTTCGCTGAATTCATTGAATTTGGTTTTTTTTCAGCATTCGCGAGCCCGTGCTGAACATCGACATCGCGCCGACGGTGATCTCTATAGCAGGCGCTGACGTCCCCAGTCACATGGATGGAAGGAGTCTTCTGGAGCTGATCGCGTTGAAGAAGGCGGCGATGTCTGGAAGTATGTAGAGTTTGCCATAGAGTCATTAAACCGTAACTAAAGCTCTAAACTAAGTCAGTCCGTACGTCTGCGTGTGCGTCCGTCCGTGCACAATTATTAGCTGCTGGGCGAGCATCCCATCGTGGACCCACTATCCAGTTCCGTGAAATCGCTAGAGCACAACGGCCTGTGGACAGATATTTTACAAACCGCACACTGATCAATATCGATTAATAATATCGATTGTTGCCAAAAACCGACAGTTTAGGCTGGGAGGAAACATTTTAATGGGAATGTGGTAAAATGCAGATCAAAATATACAACCGCTATCCACTTCTGTGGAGTGATGCGGATATAATGGCCGATGTGTGGTTTTTCAGCAACGAAAAAATCAATCAATCAATCAATATCGTTGGAGGACGTCGGGTTTTCTGCAACTGACTGAGATAGGGTAGTGCAAATTCGACTTTCTAATTCGATAATCTAGCACATACAATCGAGCAAACCCGTGTGCGTCTGTGCTTCCGTCCACGCGAAACTAATGACCGCTGGACGGACGTCACAACGCGCAGTCGCCGTCCTTATTGGAGTGATGACTCGATTGTATGTACTAGATTATCGAATTAGAAAGTCGGATTTGCCCTACCTTATCTCAGTCAGTTGTAGAAAACCCGATGTCCTCGATCGATATTGATTGGTTGATTGATTTTTTCGTTGCTGAAAAACCACACATCGGCCATTATATCCGCGTCACTCCACAGAAGTGGATAGCGGTCGCATATTTTGATCTGCATTTTACTACATTCCTATTACGAGGAGAGAGAGCGTTTGAGCGACGCTATCAAATTGATAAGCCGATCACTATCGATCGATCATACGTATCTTTGTTCACCGCTGACCACACTAAATGGCGTGGCGCGAATTGAATGACCGCAGGTCAGGCGCCACAACCATTACGGGCAGTTGTGGGATGATGCGCAAGATTTTTGCAGCAACGAACAAAATCCAGAATCCAGGTATCGATGCAATCGATATCGATCAACCAGAAATAGAATTGGCAGTGTGAGCTAGAGTGGCGCAAATTTAATGACCACTGGGTAGGGTTCATACTCCATCAGAAACCCGAGATAATCGATATCGATTAATTTTGAGATGTCAGAGTCAGTTAAGATTGGTCGTCACTATACGTAACTGCTATCCACTTCTTCAGGATGGCGCAGATGTAATGACCACTGAACAGGCTGTTAGAAGCGAAAATCGAACAACACTATCGATTATATCGATTTTTACCTGAAACTGACTATTGCCGATTGGGTGGTGAAAAGTAATTAGAAAGTGATTAGGAAAGGTGTAAGTAGGTCAATCCGTGCGTCCTATCTGTGAGTCTGTCCACGCAAAATTAACGACCACTGAGTATCGAAACATGCAACCACTGTCCACTTTTGCAGCGGTGTAACGCAAAAATAATGGCAGCTGCACACTGGAAAGTTCCTTAGCAAGGAATAGAACCAGTCAGTAATAAAAACAAAAATACAATTAATATCGATCGATATCGATCAGGTTACCCAGATAGATTTTTGCCTAGAGGTTGCCCACCTCGGTATTTATCAATGCTTGACGGACTTTTTAGCAAGAGAAGAGTATCGATCAATATCGATCTTGCCGAGATGAACTGGAACACGATAGCTGATCTGTTTTTGTTTACAGAAAACATCGAGCTGCTGTCAACTGCAACCACAGAGTGGAGGGATACCGTTCTTATCGAGAGAGGGTGCGACAGTTCGGAAATAACTTTTTTCCACTATTGGGTCTACACTCTCTATAATACCCTTATCTACAGCGGCTGAAACGGGAACTTCTTAAGAAAATCGGCGCATTTCAGAAAAATGCCGAAACTGCGAAGAATTCGCGATCGTTGGCTGAATCAGAAAGAACGTTACGGCAAGGAAATGCGTCTGAACGAAGCGTGCAGCAGACCCGAATGGCAGCGTCCTTGCAGCGGCACGCAAGTGAGTTCTGAGCGATTTCCTCCCGTAAAATGGCCAATTATTGAGGTAGAGGTCGGCGTTAGGTGAGATTTATACTTCGGTCGCTGGATGACAAGCCGTTATGGAAGCTCTCAGTATCGACCAGGTTGCACATGCGATCGATATCGATTCGCTTATCGGGTCTACTTGTCACGTTATAGGGCTATCAGCGTCTTTGTTATGTAGCTGGTGACTACTAGAGGTTAAAGGTCGGCGCAGCTCACTGTAAACTAGCGGCGACCATGGGTTACTGTAAGCCTGTGACCAGTCAGAACCAGAAGGATGATGCGGTTCTGATGCACTTAAGACGACGTTGTTCTAGCAGTGGTCATGCTACCGTTCCAGCGACGATCGCTGGCGGATTCTGAAGTGTCGTGACAGGAAAAGTCGCCATTGTGGCTGTGATAAGCGACAGAAACGAGCAGCTAAAGAATACGGTAAGAATTAGCGCTATCAGTTGGAAAAAAATCAGAAAAACCTCAGAGATTTCAGAAGATGCCCATCAGCAGGACGATGAAGTCGACGAGTTCATCCGACATGTCCACGAGCGAGAAGTGCTGCGAAGTCGGGGATGGTACCAGGGCACTTTCGACGCGTTGGTGGGTGAGCATGTCGTGAATTTGGCCCGCATGGTGGAGGCGGAAACGCAACAGCCATTCAGGCGCCTCAGCCCTCGGGCGTTCCAGCCAGACAGGGCGTGCTCAGATGGGCTGCTAGGTTCGCTGCTCCCCATGCAGGCCACATTGACGACATGTACCGGATATCGGGTGAACCATTTCAGAACTCGCGCCGGCGTCGTAGCCTGTGCTCTTGTAGAAGTCCCAGTCTACATCCTCTGTGAGTCTTGAGCACCTTACGAAGGGCTATAGGGAACTTAAGGGCGTTTTCCAGGAAGTACGAAGAGTTCAGCACCCGCCCCGGCGCCGAAGCGGTCGAGGGACCACGTAAAAAGAAGGAGAAAGGGTGGGAGATTTCAAGACTTCATGTACCGCCCAGGCGGACCAGCCGTGAGACCCTTTTTCTTCTAGGAACTCCACGAACTCCCCGCGCGCCTCGTGTTCGGTGCAGCAGATGAACTGCTTCCTGCACAGCAACGACCACTGGAAGACTCCTCCGCTGTGGCCTGACGAGTACGGTCAATTCTGCTTTTGCCAGAACTCCAACAAGTAGGTCGAGGGCTTCGTCTAGGTCATCTGGGCCATTAGAAACCATCCGCCGACGTTTCAGCAACACCTACTGGTGCCTGCGTACGATCAACGACGTGGAGAACTTCCTCTACTGCGAGTTTGTCACCGAGTTCGTCAGCTACTACGACCTGAACGAGGACCCTTACCAGGTTTGTTTGGCCCTTCTCAGGTGTAGTTGACTCCAGAAGACTTGATCCCTGAGTTTCAGCTGCACAACATCGTCTACTCGTTGGAGATGAGCACCTTGGAGCGGTTGAGTGAGCGTCTACGGCTGTTGCGGGAGTGCAGAGGGCCTTTGTGTGAGCGGTATTCTGGTGCCAACTGGGAGCAGCAGCTTCATCAGCCGTCGTCTTCGTCGCCACCTGCTGCTCCGATTCTGTAGCGAAGAACATCCGGAAGCTGATGACCTCACTACCGTACCCATCCACCGTAACCTCAGTCCCTTTATCTCCTCATGTCTGAGAATTCTATCACCGATCGGAACTAAAGGGATTCTTCTTCCACGTTGCGGATCCCTCTATGGTCCTTCGACTAAATAGCAGCTTTAGGGGGCTACAATTCATCTTGGGAGATCATTGAGTAGGTAAAAAATCCGATTTTGACTCCAACTCCTAGGTGGCCTGAATAAGTTTCGCCTGGGAAGAATCAACACACTCCAGGTCTCCTCTCCAATATCATGCAAACGTGAAATGCACGGCGCACCCCAAAGAAATCGATTCAAATCTGCTGCAAGCCTGACCTTAGAAATCCACAATGCCCGGTCAATACTCTTAAGTAGATCGATATTGTTCCGTTGCTGAGAAGTTTACCCATTGGCCACTCCATGCTAATCTAAAACGGTAAAATCTAGGCAAAAATCGATAAAACCGATCGATATTCTTTAATCGTTGTGAAGAAGGCCATCATACACGCAGCATTCTCCTCTCGAATAGCCGATAAAAGTAAAAAGGGGAAGGTTGGCGCTACTGATTTCCCTAATTTCCTCTGTGGGATGCGCCGCCGGTTATTCGACGTATTACAGACTGATATTGATCGGCGATCGATACTGTTTTTTATAGGTCCGCTCCATCGGACAATATATTCGCGACAATCTCACCTAAAATAGCTAAATCTCGACAAAAAACGCTAATATCGATCTATATTGATTGGCCTATTTGCCATTGGCTCAGTCTATTGACCATATTATTCGTGTGGTTCGGTCAAGCAGTTAGCCCCGGACAATGAATGATCGATATCGATTCGGCGATCGATTGCCAACGCTTTGTGGAGCTCGTGGGTTGTCATACAGTCCCCAATGTACGAGCGCCATTATTTTTGCGCAGGACGATAAGAGAACAGCTGAAGCGAATTCTTCGAAACAATCGATAGCGGTTGGTCAATCGACATCGACTAGGGTGCAAACGACCTTGAAATCGGTGCAAAAACCGATAATATCGATTTATATTGATTGCAGATCGATATCGGCCAGTTGTTTCTAGCCTGTCAAACGCCATGCGAGCCATTTCCACTCTACCTGATGAAGTCCTCGCAGAAGTCGAAATTATTGACTGATATTGATCGGTAGATCGCTTTGCTTTACTGAATTTGCCTTTAAATAGTCGATTAAACAGTCGACTGAACTGAGGCCTGCCTAACGGCCACCGTGTTCGCGTGATTTTTTTTTTACCACGAATGATCTGCGAAAAATGGGCAACATCATTCGATACTCGATAGGATTGATCAATATTGATTGGCGGATAACGAAAGCAATATAAATCGATACTCGATAGGATTGATCAATGTTGATTAGCGGGTAACGACTGCTCCCTTCCTTAAGAGCGCCCATACAGCGGTCAATGTATTCTCCTGAATTGACTAGCTGATCGACAGGAACACTTTGCTAAGCTTTTCGAATGGTCGTTAAATTTGCGCGGACGATCAGACGGACAAGCACGCGAACTAACCATTTCATTTGTGCTTGGACTTGGAGAGTATGAACAACGGTTTCTTTTAATGTCCGAAAATTACGAAGCGAATAAAATCCTTAAAGTTTTCCTATTGCGTAAGCCCTAGTCTACAGTTGCGCGGCGGCGCGGCGCGGCACCACAGTCGGATTAGATATCGATCGGGCGGCGCGAAAAATCGATATCTATGGCGATCGTGGTGCCGCGCCACGTGGCGATGGAAGTATATGCTAGGGCTAAGGCATATACTATGGCAATTAGGTGTGACACTTGTCGAGTTTCCTAGGGCTTTAACGTGCACGAAATTTAACCAGCATTCAACCCATAGAACCTATATCATATCTGCTATTCTTGCCAAGCACTATACCATCTCTCAAGTACTAGTACGGGCATAATGCTTTCAACGCACACACACATCCGCCTTGCTTTCATTGTTGTTTTCATTCGTTCATCCGTTTAGCTACCGATATTAGAGGCTGAACTTCATGCTCAACTAGCTCTTGCAATGCATTTCGTGTCTGAAATTCAGCTCTGAAGCCAACAGCGTGAATTTCCATGTTGTTCTTTCGACATAGTACTATTGTTTCTATCAATGTTCATGTTCTTTTGTCTAATAAAGTGGTTTAGCCCCGCAGTTGTGGTCTCACTTACAAGCCGAAGAACTGAGAGGAGCGTACCATGCAGTCAGAGGAGGAGGGTTCATCGAAAATTCGGATGTATATTTCACGGTTAAGGATAAAAAAATCTTAACGAGTTCCTAGAAGATTTCCGCCTTTATTTGAAGGGTATTCCATGTTCGACTGTCATTGAATCTTGTCATGATATTGATCAGTATGAATACCCAAGTGATGTAGCTGACGAACCAAGATTAGTACAGATCCTTTATTCCGGCTAACGTTTCGGCATAACCGCCTTTTTCAAAGCCTCAAACTTGGGTAATTAAATCGGTTTAATTACCCAAGTTTGAGGCTCTGAAGAAGGCGGTTACGCCGAAACGTAATCTGTACTAATCTTGGTTCGTCAGCTACATCATTGGGTATTCATACTGATCAATATTTGAAGGGTGTTCAGTTTGATTTCAAAAAGGCCCAGCTCGTTTTGAAATGTGTCGCTTTCGACGTAAAGTTGTTGTATAAAAGGTTTTCCTGTTTTTTCGACTTAAAATAATGACACACAGCTGACGACACTTTGAACGAAATTTCGCGAATCAAAGGAGATTCAGTGAAAAAAATTTCAGCTAAAAATTCGTTAAGAATTTTAAAGACGAGACTTTAAGCGCTCCAATTTCTGCCCTGGACGTCGTGCACACTTCAAATCGACTCGAGATCATCGTCCTGCCCCAGACAACCAAGCCTTCTACACCTTCGGGGTAGCTGAGTTGGTGGTCAAGTCATTGCATAGGCCAAATACGCCCCTAAAATGCCTCCGCGAGAAGTGTCCCGTAGAAGTGAGTGCGTGGCGCATCCAAGGAAGCATTGATCAACGCCGTCCTTTATCACCTTCATATAGTTTTCACGTCAGATGGTACACTCTTCTAAAGAGGCCTGACGATTCTGAAGCCAAATTGAGTATCTTCCACGTCACAACCAACCCCCTGTGCATTAAACTAAAGACTCATTAAGAAGGTTAAAATATTTTTTGCTAAAAAAAACATTTTCGAAGTTTTAATCCAGCCATAGTGGATCAAAGCTTGCTTTCAAGCGCAAAAAGGCTGCAGCCGTTTAGTGCCAAAAGAAGAGATTGCGACATGTCCTCGTTCGAGAGGTCGCGATTCTCGTTCGATTGACAGCAGAGTTTCTGTTTACGTGGAGCTCCACACTGGTAAACGGCACAATAAAAACAAGAGTAGAGCACACACAAACACATACCCTCACTTTGGTGTTTCATTTCAGCAGCATTTACACTATCGCCGAACGTTTCGAGTGCACTGTGCGATCTCATCCTTTAATACAGTTGATTATTGAAATTTGAATTTTTCCTCAAATTTTTAAAAACTAAAATAAGCTCCTTGTCAAAAAATTATTCACTCATTCGGACAGCTTTGAACAAAAAACTTCTAACAAAGTTACGTAGAATTTTCATTGAAGAGGCGTTTCGATTTGGAAGATGCTGGCCTTGATTTCAGAAGCATAATGTTTGTTTAGATAAGTGTCCAGTGTGAGGTGAAAATTGAATATATTGTCCAATCAGTACCTTTATCTGTGCGTCCCTCCATGCAAAATTAATGGCCGCTGGACAGGCGCCACAACCATTACGCACAGTTGTTGGATGACTCGTATATAAGATTTTTGCAGCAACGAACAAAATCCAGGAGCCGATCTATGTAATCGATATCGATCAACTACATATAGAATTGGGCGTGTGAGGTGAAGTGGCGCAAATTTAGTGACCACTGGATGTGGCTCATACTGCCCAGATAATCGATATCGATTACTTTTGAGATGTCAGAGTCAGTTAAGATCGGTCGTCACTATATGTAACTGCTGTTTACGTCTTCAGGATGGCGCAGATATAATGGCCGCTGGACAGGCTGTCACCAAAATCGATCCACACAATCGATGATATGGATTTTTACCTACAACTGACTGTGGAAATTCATTAGTCCCGGTGCGGGTGTAAGTAGGCCAATGCATGCGTCCATGAGTGAGTCTGTTCCTACAAAATTAACGACCACTGAGTATCGCAACATGCAACCACTGTCCACGTTTGCAGCGGTGACGCGAAAATAATTGCACCTGAACAATTGACAGTTCGTTAGCAAGGAATAGAATCAACCAGTAGTAAGAACAAAAATAAAATCAATACCTATCGGTATCGATCCGGTTACCCACAGATTTTTGCCTTAAACCTGCCGCCTTTTTATCAATGCTTGACGATTATTTTAGTTAGGTAAGAAAATCGATCGGTCGATATCGACCTTGCCGAGTTGAACTATGTATTAGGTTGAGTCATAAATTTTGCAACGAAATTTGTCTTCCAGCAAAAATGAGATTATACCACAAAACAAAAATGGTTGACTTAAACGAAGTAATTACCGCTATTCTCAATGAGTTTCTTTCGCTTTTCATGCACTGAGTGAATTACATCTCTGTAGCCTTTGATCGGCCTGAAGACCTGAAGAAGTCGTGCACCACCGCCGTGACCCCATCGACTTCTGCGAAGCGCCTACCATGGAGGAAGTGATCCATAGACCGAAGCGGATCGCAGTCAGACGCCGCGATGTCCGGGGTGTATGGTGGTTGTTTGATTTTGGTCCAGCCCAATTCCTAGGTTTTTCCAGCGTCTGAAGTGCCGCAAGCGGCCGGCTGTTGCCCTGGTAAGTGAAACATTACCTCGTATCGACTTCTTTCCCCACAAATTGTCGCTGGATGTAGTCGAGTCGTTGGCAGAAGAATGTGACGAGGATGGTTTGACTACGTGGAGCGGCTCTACGTGGAGTGCACTGGCCCATCACACATTCACCAGACGCACAAAAGGACCTTCTTTCGGTGGAGCTCCGGTGCATTCCAGCTACTGCTTTTCGGCTTCACAGTGGTAGTGAAGCATCCCTTTTCAGCGCTGCTAAGGATTCGATCCAGGCCTCCTCGCTTGAGCCGGTGCCGGAGCTCTCGGCAGTCGGAAGCACAGAGATTTACTTGGGTTACCATCAAGGCATGAGGTACCGACGACGGCGACTTCGGCGACCTTCCAGTCTACTCCAGCGACGAGCGGTGGTTCACTGGGAGGTGTGGAGATCAGCGGCCAGTCCTAGTGTGGTTTGAGAAGAATTCGACTTGATGGATTTGCGCAGGCTCCAACTGTTAACAGACGTTGATCTTTCCGGAAGTGGTTCGTCTTTGTTGTCCTTCTAGGCCGAAGGGAACTTCTGATGCCGTCTCCAATAATTTATTCGGTTAGAAGTGCACTTGACGGTGACTTCCTGAATGTGCTTGACCTCCGTCGCTGCGTTGCTTTCGAACTTGAACTAACTGAAAATGAATTCACACTCTTTTCCACTTTAAGTGGTCATCGTTCTAGTGAATAAAACTTTCCAGCAACGCGAGGAAAGGAACGGTTCACAACTCAAAATGATCGCCAGGAAACAAGCTTTCAAACAGAATATAATACTACAAGTGCTCCGACACGCCTAACGGCGTGTCTCGCACTTGCGCGCTTCGCGCGACTTTCGCATCACTGACCTACGGAAAGCGGTCTTTGTAAAACGTAGAATTCGTTCGGCATCAAGCCGTTCACCACTTCGGTATCTTCGTCATAGGCATTCTCTCCGGACCGTCCAGTAACGGTCATTGGTTTGTGCTGCACAGTACTTTTGTCTCTCAGGTGCTCCTCCACAACCATTCTCATGCTTAACAGTTAGCGTTTCCAGACGTCCTTCACATGTTTTCCGGAGACAGGTTCCCCCTCACTCGTTTCTTCGTACTGTATCTAATTGCTGGTCCATCTTTACCGGTCTTCCCTCCTCCCTTTAGTTCACCAACTCTTGGCCGGCCCACTTCTTTGTTTCCACCTCCGTTTCCTTCCTTCGTTGTTTCCTTCCTGGTCGCTCTCCTGGTCCACCCTAGAAGCCCCCATACTGCCGTTCTTCACCACTCCCTTAGCGGTCCTCCCATGCTCACGGCAGGCGTCGTTGACACCTCTGCCGTGAGCAGACGTGGAATCAGGACGCTCGTTGCGCGACGTAAGGGACCCATCTTCTGAATCCAGATGCTCAGAAGCGCTAACAGTTGCCGCTGTGTTGAACATGAAGAGATTGGCAGATTCTTGTTCCCCGTTTGAAATCCCTTTCGGCTCCCTTCGTGTTGGTTTCCCGTCCTGATCCTGCCATCAGCAGGTCCCTTTTTCCAGGTAGATCTCTCCCACCCCCCCCCCCCCCCCTCGGGATCCTCCTTACTACTCTAACCTAACTAAGTAGTAGCCCCCACGCTCACTCACGACGACGGCATGCGAACTCCCATTGCGTGACATCGGTGTCGCATCTTCTAAATCCGGTCTCTCTTACTGGTAGTGGATCCCCTTGTCGATCCTCCTTGCTGCTTTCTCCCCCCCCCCCTTATTGGCAGCTCCCTACTGGTCCCTCCTTATTTCCTAGGCCCTTCTTGGTGCCATCCTGGTCTGCTTCATTGTTCCCTCTTACCCCATTAGTGATCTTCTCATGCTAATGGCACGAAGTCGGCGGCACGGCCTCAGAATCTGGACGCTCTGTTTTGTTAAGCAGTAAAGGGGTGCGCTTTTCCTGCTACATCAACATCTTACGTTCAATATCAAATCCTGCCCGCGCTGTAGATGATGAGGCGTATTTCACTCAGATTAGATCACTTGACCGCCCCGCTGTGGATGATGCGGCGTATCTCACATAGGTTAGATCACTCGACGGATAAACTCTTTTATATTAGGCTGGCAACTAATTTCGTGGACTCTCAAGCGCCTTCCACAAAAGTGTTCACAAACAAATAACAAATAACAGTTTTCAACCAAAGTAAGATCTGTTGGAACGCGGGACTGCTTCCCATTTATCGGCTACCTGGCCCATCCCACAGCTGTAGAATTCTTGTGCTTTTGGTGCCAAGAATCCTTGGAGGTGCATTTTGACATGGCCCACATTAATAAATCGTCCTCCAACCAAGAAGTGCTGCAGCGTGCTATAAAGGTGCTAGTCATTTGGCGCACAGCCTGTGCTGTACGGTGGGTGAGTTAGACGCTCCCAGCTGAGGTCTTCGATTTTTTGAAGCTCCCAATTCGTGACGTGTGATCTGGCGTTATCTTGCTGATAGGTAATTCCGCTCCTGAAAATCTGTCTGAACCGATTCCAGCGGAGTTCAACCTGCACGCAGCCAGGTTGAGAAGAGTAAATTACAGCATTAATGCTGGAAACGTTCTTGACGAGCTCCCAGAAGTTAATACCTTCTTGACACCACCAAACGGAGGGAACGTAGCGAACCGGACGCCTCAAAAAATAGAAGACCTTGACTGGGAGCGTCAAACTCATCCACCTTACAGCCCAGACCTTGCGCCGAGTGACTCCACATTTTTAGTTCGGTGCAGTACTTCTTGGTTGGAAGACGATTTATTAATGCGGACTGGGTCAAAATGCACCTCCAAGGATTCTTGGCTTCAAAAGCACAAGAATTCTACAGCTGTGGGATGGGCCAGGTAGCCGATAAATGGGAAGCAGTCCCGCGTTCCAACAGATCTTACTTTGGTTAAAAGTGTTATTTGTTATTTGTTTGTGAACACTTTTGTTGAAGATTCTTGAGAGTCCACGAAATTAGTTGCCAACCTAATATATAGGTGGTGATGTTGATAGCGGATTTACTTAGATTTCCAGAAAAAAACCAGAAATGTTGCAAAATTTATGACCCAACCTAATAGAATGGAATTTTGTTCACAGAAAACTTCGAGCCGCAGCCGACTCCAACCACACCATGGGGATACCGTACCAATCGACCGTGACAACTCTTGTCCGTTGCGGCAACGCAGCAAAACCGGCTATACAACCTCTACTGCCCTTATCTATAGTGGCTGAAACGGGAATTTCTTTCGCAGTAAAGAGCAAGGAACTCACCGGTTAAGCCCTGCAGACTCTCCGAGGTGGTCAGAATAATTTACTGTTCGAGGAAAATTTGGAAAAAAAAACTTTCGTGCAACAAGGCCGAAGTCATTTGGTGCATTAAAGGACGAGGTCGCGCCATGCACTTGAGAAGCTCGGCGATACTGTAAACGCTGCTACCGTGAGGTGTAAAGTAAAGTAAATAAATAAATAAATAAATATACATATGTATGTGTTCTTTACAATCGTTTTTGCTGCATCGTGTGAAACTCCATATGAACAGAAATTTTGCTATCAATCGAATGAAAATTACAACGCAATAGACGACGGCATGGCGTAACCTCTTCTATTAGCACTAAAAAATAGCAGCTTTCCTGCTCTTTAAAACAATCCTTAAACCATTATTTTTCCACAATCAGTTTTTTTGGTGACAAAAGAAGAAGTTGTGCCATGCACTCGTCCAAGACGTCGCGATTTATATTCAATTGATAGCAAAATTTCTGTTTACCTGGAGCTTTACACCTGTGAACGATGCAACAGAAGCAATTGTAAGGAAAACACATATTCTCACTTTGACGCTTCATGTAGGCAGCATTTACACCTGCAATCACAAACGAATCGCGGTGGGCTTTTTGAGTGCATGGCGCGATCTCATTTTCAAAGCACTTGTTGACTGAAATTTAAATTATTATTTTTTGAAAAACTAAAATTTCTATAAAATTATTAAGTCGTGGGCCAAGTTGTCCAAAATTAGGTGGACCGGTCACGTAATGCGCTTCGAAGACAGCCGCTGGACGAGAGCCGTCACCGACTGCATTCCGCGGGATGTCAAGAGAACACTAGGACGCCCACCAACGCGTTGGTCGGACTTCTTCGTGAAAGCCCTGAACGACCGCTATGACACTCTTCGTGTCCTTCAAGCGAGGAGGATCCATTGGAGCACTCTGGCACGCGACAAGAACGAATGGAGACGCTGCTGGCGCCCGCTCGAGCAAGTCGATGATCAACGGGACGACAGGTGATACAGGTGATATTAAGTCACTCGAAAGCTGAACTAAAATAAAGGCACGACAGGGAAAAAAGACAAGCGGATTTCTAGTGGTTTTGAACAGGAGTATTTAGAGCCGCTTTTGGTATTTCACCTTTCTACATTGTTTGCGAGTGCTTTTGATTTGTTTCTCTCTCTGTTATCTTTTTTTAGAAAGTTATTTGTGTTTTGTTTATTTTTCGCTGTTTTTTGTTAGTACTGGGTTGGGACTGTGGTTTTAGACTTAGCGATGTGATCAAGGTTATGCGCACCTTTGAGTGCAGTAAATAAATAAATAAAAAATGTCAAAGAAACCTACATAGAAATTTCATTGAAGAATCTAAAAAGCTCGTTCCGATTTAGAAGACGCTCACTTTGATTTCAGAAGCATCAGGTTTGCTTAGAAGGAAGTCTAACTTGACGGGGAAATGGAATACATGGACCGATCAGTGCCTCCATCTGTGCATCCGTCCACGCAAAATTAATGACCGCTGGCCAACTCAACATGCGCAGCCATCTATCCGTCTACTTTAGTGAATAAATTCTCTACAAATGCAGTTTTTACGCGGACAAAAATTATTTTAACCGTCTTGGTGAGTCTCTAGTCTAACATGGAAGATGTTCGTTGCAACTTGGAAGAGTTCGCTCAGATTTCAAAAGTCCAAAAGTTCATCCGTCTACTTTTGGAATACACGGACCACCGATCAGTGCCTCCATCTGTGCATCCGTCCACGCAAAATTAATGACCGCTGGCCAACTCAACATGCGCAGCCATCTATCCGTCTACTTTAGTGAATAAATTCTCTACAAATGCAGTTTTTACGCGGACAAAAATTATTTTAACCGTCTTGGTGAGTCTCTAGTCTAACATGGAAGATGTTCGTTGCAACTTGGAAGAGTTCGCTCAGATTTCAAAAGTCCAAAAGTTCATCCGTCTACTTTTGGAATACACGGACCACCGATCAGTGCCTCCATCTGTGCATCCGTCCACGCAAAATTAATGACCGCTGGCCAACTCAACATGCGCAGCCATCTATCCGTCTACTTTAGTGAATAAATTCTCTACAAATGCAGTTTTTACGCGGACAAAAATTATTTTAACCGTCTTGGTGAGTCTCTAGTCTAACATGGAAGATGTTCGTTGCAACTTGGAAGAGTTCGCTCAGATTTCAAAAGTCCAAAAGTTCATCCGTCTACTTTTGGAATACACGGACCACCGATCAGTGCCTCCATCTGTGCATCTGTCCACGCAAAATTAATGACCGTTGTGTAGCCCAACATGCATTAGCTGTCTACCCGTCTACTTTTGTGAAGAAATGCTCTGAAAATGCAGTTTTTATGCGGACAAAAATTATTTTTACATCTTGGTGGGTCTCTAGTCTAATATGGAGGATGTGCGCTTCGACTTGGAAGACGTTCGCTTAGATTTCAAAAGTCCAAAAGTCCATCCGTCTACATTGGAATATATGGGCCGATCAGTGCTTTCATCTGTGCATCCGTCCATGCAAAATTAATGACCGTTGTGTAGCCCAACATGCATTAGCTGTCTACGTCTACTTTTGTGAAGAAATGCTCTGAAAATGCAGCGTTTGTGCGGACAAAAACTATTTTTACCATTTTGGGTGGGTCTCTAGTCTAATATGGAGGATGTGCGCTTCGACTTGGAAGACGTTCGCTTAGATTTCAAAAGTCCAATAGTCCATCCGTCTACTTTTGGAATACACGGACCGATCAGTGCCTCCATCTGTGCATCCGTCCACGCAAAATTAATGACCGTTGGCCAACTCAACATGCGCAGCCATATATCCGTCTACTTTAGTGAATAAATGCTCTGAAAATGCAGTTTTTGTGCGGACAAAAATTATTTTTACATCTTGCTGGGTCTCTAATCTAATATGGAGGATGTTCGTTTCGACTTGGAAGACATTCGCTTAGATTTCAAAAGTCCAATAGTCCATCCGTCTACTTTTGGAATACATGGACCGATCAGTGCCTCCATCTGTGCATCTGTCCACGCAAAATTAATGACCGTTGTGTAGCCCAACATGCATTAGCTGTCTACCCGTCTACTTTTGTGAAGAAATGCTCTGAAAATGCAGTTTTTATGCGGACAAAAATTATTTTTACATCTTGGTGGGTCTCTAGTCTAATATGGAGGATGTGCGCTTCGACTTGGAAGACGTTCGCTTAGATTTCAAAAGTCCAAAAGTCCATCCGTCTACATTGGAATATATGGGCCGATCAGTGCTTTCATCTGTGCATCCGTCCATGCAAAATTAATGACCGTTGTGTAGCCCAACATGCATTAGCTGTCTACGTCTACTTTTGTGAAGAAATGCTCTGAAAATGCAGCGTTTGTGCGGACAAAAACTATTTTTACCATTTTGGGTGGGTCTCTAGTCTAATATGGAGGATGTGCGCTTCGACTTGGAAGACGTTCGCTTAGATTTCAAAAGTCCAATAGTCCATCCGTCTACTTTTGGAATACACGGACCGATCAGTGCCTCCATCTGTGCATCCGTCCACGCAAAATTAATGACCGTTGGCCAACTCAACATGCGCAGCCATATATCCGTCTACTTTAGTGAATAAATGCTCTGAAAATGCAGTTTTTGTGCGGACAAAAATTATTTTTACATCTTGCTGGGTCTCTAATCTAATATGGAGGATGTTCGTTTCGACTTGGAAGACATTCGCTTAGATTTCAAAAGTCCAATAGTCCATCCGTCTACTTTTGGAATACATGGACCGATCAGTGCCTCCATCTGTGCATCTGTCCACGCAAAATTAATGACCGTTGTGTAGCCCAACATGCATTAGCTGTCTACCCGTCTACTTTTGTGAAGAAATGCTCTGAAAATGCAGTTTTTGTGCGGACAAAAACTATTTTTACCATTTTGGGTGGGTCTCTAGTCTAATATGGAGGATGTGCGCTTCGACTTGGAAGACATTCGATTTGATTTTAAAAGTCTTGAGCTAACTTAGAAAAGTGGCCTATTTATTTATTTATTTATTTATTCTCATTATTTATTGACAGACGCGGATACTCACCACTATACTACCGAGGAATTTATTGGGCGCGTGTAGCGCAGTCGGAGGAGGCGCGACTGTCGCGTGCACCCGATACCAGGTTCCTGGTTCGGATTTCCCGCCCAGGCCAACCAAGCCTTCCATCCCTCCGGGGTCGGTAAATTGGTACCAGACTCGTCTGGGAAGGATAGAGCGCTGACATGTTCATCGGCTGGCCACCGCAAGTCATTGTATGGCCAAATACGCATTCATGTCGCCTCCACGACATCCCGTAGAAGTAGAATGCGCTGGCGCATCCCAGAAGGGATTGAGTAACGCCGTCCTTTATCCTTTATCCTTTATCCATTATTTATTTGATTTGAAAAGTGTCCATTTCGACGTGAAAATGGATAATATCCAGCACTTTCCCTACGATCAGCAAGATATGATGAATACCCTACCCAGGGTAAACTCGTTTAGGTTTTTCAAGGCGATACCAGTAGACCTGGAGGACCACTGGACCTCCTCGAAGACGCGCTCGGAGCTGCACTTGCGGCTATAAATCCGTTTATCTGAGGGTGCAACGAACTAGGAAAATACACATAGTACACATATCGATGAGAGACAGAGAGTGAGAACGACGGTTGCGGGGGTTGAGTGTGAGGGGTCGCGGAGTGTGGTGGGAGGGTGAGTTGGTCTGACATCTTGATTATACATTGCTCTCGCTGGTCAACGAACGAACGAACGCGCCTGTGGACGGAGTTTCGAGTAACGAGGTATTTGAAGTACAACGAGTAACAAGGTATAAGTCATTACAATCATCATCATCATCATTATCATATCATCATCATCACTTCTTCTTCTTCTTACAGTCCTTACAATCATCGTGACATCATCAGAATTATGACAACAACAACGAGAGAGAGACGTTCTTCACAGCGGCGGGAGGAAGGCGGCACAGGAGATGTGTACAGTGGGGACGAGTATGTATGTAGTGGTGGTATTAGGCTGGAAGCTAAGTCCTCGCCTTTTTTTACATATTATTCTATTTTGCTTGAAGTTTTCTGCATAGTGTTATATACCATTCGAAAGAGAATGATTTGCTCTATCAGAAGGTATGTTTCCTTTTTTCTCTCCTTTCAATTTTTGCCAATTTTCAGATTATTAAAATGGAAAGTGAAAAATCGAAGAACCTTCGCCGACAGCTTCTTCGCTCTGCTTACGTTTAGAGTTTCGACAACATTCTATACCATTCGAAAGAATATGATCTTCTCTACAAAAGGGTGTGCTGGAACTTTTCGTTCATTCTGATTTTCGTTAAATTTCAGGGCAATAATGTAGGGTGTCCAGAAGAGGTTTCTTGGAATTTTTTTAAACCAACATCTCCTACACTTTGAATAATTTTTTTAACCAGTTATATGACCTTTGACCTTCGAAAGAGAATGTTTTGCTCTATCAAAGCTTTTGTTGCGCATTGTTTGTTCATGGTGATTTTGTCAATTTTCAGCGAAATTTGAAAGAGAGGGAGCTGTTGTTAAATGCAATTTTTTGAGTCCATCCTAGTCGGAGCGGGAGGGGAGGGCAATAGAAAAGTAAAGCAAATGTAAACCTTTAGGCCACTCCAGGTTAGAAAATTGCGAAGAATGGTCTTCTCATCCTTTCTCGCCACGTTGTTGCCTTTTTGAACTAGTCTGCTCTTAATTTTGCCTGGTTTATCTGTCAAAGGATCGAAGTGTAGTGACCTCCCCTACTATGGATAGGCCCTCATTTTTCTATTTTTTGAAGATTCCACTAAAAATTGACAAAAATCAGCACGAACAAATAAACGCAACACAAGCTTAGATAGAGCGAAACACTCCCTTACCAACAACACATAGCACTTTCCGAAAAAAAAACTATCCAGAGAGTCTGAGCCGTTAGCAAAAATAATTTACGTCTTCTGGACACTCTACTTTAATGCCCTGAAAATTAACAAAGATCAAAATGAAATGAACTACAAAACACCAACGCACTCTCCTGTAAAACACATAGCCCCTTTCAAATAATGTATAACGTTCAACAAAAAGAAACGGTACTTGTCGCGAAAATGGACAGCATTGAGTGGGTGGTGCGGTGCGTGGCGCACTAGCCAATCATAACCAAGCAGAGCACCGATTGAACACATGCCAGCCAATCAGAACACTGGCCGTACAAGCCCTCTCTGAATGGCACGCCTGATTGGATGCGGGGTGATTGACAGTTCCCAATGCTGCCCATATTCGCGACAAGTACTCATTTTTGAACCCGGCTAAAGAAGGTGCCTTAAAAATAATTGAAATTCTTGAATAGTCACCATCCTAGTGAATTGGAACGTTTTGAAATCCCTTTTTGAACTGAAAAAACAAAAAAATCAAATGGATCTGGCGCAGAGATTGCGCCATGCACTCAAAGAGCAACGAGGCGCTGTAGGCGAAGGTCATTTTTTGAAGTTTTTTCAGTTTAACGAGCAAAAATTAGCAAAATTGGATATGAGAAAAGGGGACAAGCCTGCTGACAGAATAAAACATTCTCTTCCGAATGGTATATAGCAATACGCAGAAAAAAATCAGCGAATTTTAAAAAAGGGCGGGGCTTAGCTTCTAACCCAATAGCCGGTACGAGAGAGAGAGAGGGTAGTAAGCGGTCAGAATTGGAACGGCGCGCGCGCGAGGAGTGTGGCTGATCGGTGAAGGTAGACGACATGACGAGGCATTGGCGGTCTAGAGCCCCCCTGCTGGTGACAGAGGGGCCGCGGAGGCGTTCAGGATCAGGAGGTTAGGTGTGCAGGGAGGAGTAGTTGTAGGAGGAGGAGTCGGAGGACGAGGAGGAGGAAGAGGAACAGGAGGAGAGCGCTTTGCGACTGGGTGTGTGTGTGGTGTGGAGATGAGGAGCAGTAGCGGCAGCGGCAGCAGCAGCAGCAGCAGCAGCAGCGACAGCGACTGGCTGGCAAGGAGCAGCGGCAGCGGCAGCAGCCGACCGAATTGGTGGATGATTCTACGACATCTAGCGAACATCTACACATCATCTTCCGATACGGTAATATTATATACACAAACACTGGTCTAGGGAACCTTGGATACCATATATGTACAGCCGCGCCCAGAAATCGCGAGTGGGCGGAGTCATAGCGCGCCGCTGGGCGGAGCTATGTGAGTCGCCATTTTGGGAGCGCGCTGACAAACGTTCTATCACCGAATAAAGGCGCACAAAGAGCGTCTAGGAACATCTACTACGCAAGGAGCGGGGCACGACAGACGGGGGTTTGCAGGGAGTTTAGCGCCCGCGGGGGCGACAGAGCCGCCGGTGCCGACGCCGACGCGGGGTCTAGCGGCGACGGTTCTCGGCTCTGATTTGGGCACGTCGGGTGAACCAGTCGAACTGGGCGGGTGTTGACGACGACGTGACGGCTGGACGATGGAGTACTTGTTGCTGCAACGTCTTCCAGCACTGCACCGCGTCCCAGCGGTCTTCGCAAGGGCGCTGGGCGAGCGGCGGCTGCGACGGAGCTAGCGGACGACGGCGAGGACGACGTTGCTGGTAGGTAGTAGTGGTGGTGGTGGTCATCTGGCGTGTTGGAATATTCGCCAGCAGATTTTTTGGACCTGAAATGTTGTAGAATTAGGTGTTCGGAGGATCTTTAAACGACGCTAATGGAATATAATTTTTCTTTACTACTTGTCGTTAATGTGGGCTACATTAGGAGGCGGGAACTCGTCAGCCAATCACAGCCAATCAGAGGCCAAACCGAACAAACACACGCCAGCCAGTCATGGTATGCCCGCTCTGGGCAACACGTCCATTCACTGCGGTCTGATTAGCCCTGCGCGTCCCACTACCCAGGTAGGCCATATTCACGACAAGTACCTGTAAGTCATATAGAACGCTGTTCTTTTTGGTAGAAAACTGTGGCTGACTGTAGACCTGTGAGCTGTGGACCTCAACGAGACAATCTGACAGGAATAATGCAAAAGGACGTAAAGGTCGGCGTTAACCAGTCGCTCTGTGGGATGCGCCGTGCATTCTATTCCTGCTGATATATCGTGGGATCGATTTCAACACGAATTTCTCACAACCAGTGACTGTCGTTGGCAAGACGAACGATAGGCTTGATACCAGCCAGCCGTCCGTTTGTCCCTATTCACGTCCGCGCAAAATTAATGGCTGTTCGGTCTGTGGGCCACTAGTCAGTTTCAGTTAAGGCTACGTATGACTACTGGTATCAATCGAGTGATAGCGTTCTCAGTTGCAGCTAGGCGGAACCCGAACTATGAATCGATTCCAGACGCACTTGAAGCCAGTGCCTCCACCGGCTGCGCTATACGCGTCCTTCAATGGTTGCTTTTTGGAAAAATTTAATGGTAAAACTGAAGGATATTAGTCGTGAGTATGGCCTACATGGTGGGTCGGGAACGCGTCGGCCAATCACAACCTACCGGAGCACAGACCAAATGAACACACACCAGTCAGTTAGGGTATGCGTGTCCCTTGTCCAAGTAGGCCATATTAACGACTAGTACCTGCTAAATTACCGTGGGCAACTCGGTTTTTTAGACAAGAGGGAACAGACCTTAGACGCTTAAGAGACGTCCGAAGCAGCCGCTTATGCCTAGTCGTCGAAATATAGGTGGGCCGCGCCTCGTTAACACCCGTTGGACTAAAGCCGTAATAAACTGGATTCCGAGAGATGACGAGAGATTACCGTCGGAAAGCTGACAGATCAAGATGCACCTTCAGGCATATTGAACAAGGATGACCTGCTGGGCCACTTTGGCACGGGACATGGACTAACGGAAATTGTGGTCCACATCTATCCATGTTCGCTTAGTGTTCATACCTCCCAGTGGCCACTTTATGAGAAAATCCAAGACGTGTATCGTTCGACCAATTCTGCTTGCCACACCGATGCAGCAGTAGCCAATAATTCTGCCTGGACGGACGCACAAACATGGTCACAGACAAACGAACGGATTGACTCAATTATGTCGTGGCATGGCGTATCCTGCTGAGATATTAGGAACAGGATTCCTTTCTCTAGAGAAAGTCTCAAAAAGGAGCTGCAGGAATCGCCACTACAGATACGAATACGACCCGGGACGAAAACGGAATTTTACAGCGTTTTAAACGTGTCTCGGTACTAGTACCTCATGTGGCCTACATAGGTACTGATCAATAATGTGGTCTGCATCTGCAGTGGTCGTTAATGTGGCCTACATCGATTACAATTCTACCTAGGTACATTGGGAAGTGGAAACGTGTCAGGCCAATCAACTCGTCAATGGTATACACAACCCGAAGGGTTACACGATTGGTGCCCTGATTGGCTGACGTGTGTTCGGTCGATGCTCTGATTGGCTGGAAGTGGCTTACGTGTTCTCCTTCCCGAAGGCCACGTTAGCGACTAGCAGCCGTTTCTCCTATATTTTCCTACAGATTCCCTTATCCTACTTCCTATAATCAAGTCGGCGCTCTGTCCGTGACTTCGTGCGTGCGTCCACACAAAATTAATGGCTGCTGCAAGACAGGGCAAACATAACTAATTAACGGATGGATGACGCGAATATAACTACCGCTGGATTGGTAACCTCACGTCGCACAATGAATTGATTATCACGCAAATATTGCGGTCGTGGGACGGGCTTGACCACAATCGATTAAATAATTAATATCGATTGATGACTTGCGATGTTAATCAATCAATCGATATTAACTAATGGATCGCAATTCTTGCTAAATACTAGTCGATGTGCCCTACAAACTGGAGATGACGCAGCAGACCAATCATGGCCGGATGGGCGTGCCACGGAGAGAGGGCGTGAACGGTTAGTGCTCTGATTGGTTGGTGCGTTTCCGCTTCCAATGTAGGCCACATTAACGACTAGTAGCGAGGATACTGAATTGAATAGCATTGTGGGTGGTTCTTGTGCCTCTAAGCCTAGAAACGCACAAGGCTTGTCAGAAATGCTTCGTCGTCTTGGGTTGCGCCATGCCTTCAAACTCGTTGAGGAATGGGACGATGAAGAACGCCACCCATAGACAGGAGTGCATGGAGCTCGATGCTATGAAAACCATCGGCACTAGTCGTTAATGTGGCATACACGAGCGGGAGGAGAGCCACAAACCAATCAGAGCGTCGACTGAAAGCGCGCCAACCAATCAGTGCTCCGACCAAACAGGCCCCATCTAGATGGTACGCCCACTCACTGGATGAGGCCTGAGTGGCACAGCGCATTTTCCCATTACTATGTAGGCCACATTCGCGACTAGTACGAAACCAACACTTTCATAACAAATACGACCAAAAATCGTTTTTTTTTTTCAATTTTTTTGAAGAAAAAACATTCAAGTGTTCCAGATAACCTACCGTCGTTACGTTTGACGGTCACGTTGCGGTCAGTGCACGGGCGATGATGGTGACTGAGGACGCACGGACGGATCGGAGCGCGCTTCTGACGGACGGCCAGACGCCTCGCATCTGACGGAGCCCTTTTCAGCAGAACGGAGACGTTCCTCGCGAAACGGTCGCATTCGATCGGCGGCACGTCTGTTCGGCGGAGAATCTCCGGACTTCCGGCCATGCAAGGCACCAACGGCTTCTCGAAGGCAATCGACGGCATGCCTACGCATGGCACCGGCTTCTTGAAGGCGATGGAGGGCCTGAAGAGGCGAGGCGCGGGTCTTCTGTAGACGATCGACGGCCTGACCATGCACGGAACCGGCTTCTTGAAGGCGATCAGTGGCCGCTTCGGTCCGGCGAGCCTCTTCACTGACTGCTGAAAAGGGAACATCGAGCCGGGTTGGGTCCTGGCACGAATCTGGCGTAAAAGTACTACACGGTCCATGATATATTTCCGTCCGTTTTTCAAAAAAAGGAAAGTCAATTTTTATCAGGTCGAACGATTTCTGTTGATTTTTTACTATTATCCAACCAATTTTGAACAATATTTGATTTTAAGGTAACACTAATATCAATGAAGTATTTTTTTTATTTTTTGAAGTCATAATATGAATATAATAAAGAACTAGCTGGTGCGTTCCCGCCTATAGATGTAGGCCACATTAACGACTAGTATATTATAATAAATAATTATAAGTAATACTACTATCAATAAAAATTTTTGTTTATTCTTTTTTCAAAACTATAATATAATACAAATATTTCATTCCATTTTGTCTTATTTATATTTGAATATAACTATTTTAGTATACATTTGAGCCCTTTAGGCAAAACACGCCTGCGCGTGTACAAGGCGGACCACAGGAGAGGCCACCCCGATCAGTTCAGAGAATAACCGATATCACCACTCAAAATATCGATAATATCGATCAGTATTGATTGAATGATCGAAACTCCCCTTTGTGGCATAGTAGAGTACGATAGTAAGATTCTACGCGAGCTATAGCTCTGCAGCTAAAAACGCAGCCATAGCGACACTCCCTGACGGGCGGATGGTCCTTCGAGGATCTTTATGGCCTCAAGGAACAGCCGCGAGTTACACGACTTTTGGGGGATACGGTAGGCGATCCCGAAAGCATGACGGGACTGGCAATCAGTCCATCTGAGGCTTTCTCTCGTGAGAATCCCCAGAACCAGAGCGCAGCAGGTTCTTCGGCGAAGTCACGGCGACGAAGGCCAAGGACTGGCCGTAGCGGTCCAAATATCAGAAGCAAATGGGGGGGGGGGCAACATCAAAGTTTCTTCTGACAGAAGCAACAAGCTCCGTGGAATTCAACGACTCGCTCCCACTCATCTGACGGTGAGTCATATGCGCTGCTGAAACGACTGCGGACTGCGTCGTCATCAGCTTTTTCTCCAACGTCATCGGTGGAACGTCGCTTCTCACTCCTACGGGGCTAAATCAGCAAAGTCGATTGTCGCGAAAAACATGGCCGCTATTGATTGCCGCCCTCAAGGCCAGAGGTAGCCTTTCGTCAGCTTATAGTAGAAAACCTGCACCTTCTTAGACATCTTAATAACGACACAGGGACGGGGGGGGGGGAGTGGTCAAGGGGGTCTGGCGCAGCGGCTGGGGGCGCTGACTAGCCCCGCACGGATCGACCAGGCTCAGCTCAGGGACGGGGGAGATCGTGCCTTGCTCCCTTGATGGCCTCGAAAACTCTAACAAACCGATATCTCGTTTTCCCAAACTTAGAAATTCCATCAGACCTCCATGCATTCAAACTGTATTCACAATATCCGACTGAAGTACAGTGCATGGCGTATTCCAGACGTTTACCGATATCATAGCCCATTCATCCCCTAGGACATACCGAAGAGGTCTGCTAAAAAAGTTAATGAGGTTCGTTGTACGGTTTACAGAGACACGGTTCACTGGCTAGCCAGCAGGGCAACGAATCAACGGCCATTATTTTCGCGACAACAAAAACGGGACTGCTGGCCTTTCTGCGGTAAGCTTCCCTCGGCTTCCGACTATGCAGACCTTTGTGAACTTCATGCAGGACACAAAGGCGATGTCGACTGGAAGTCCGATGCACGGCGCACGCAATCTCCTAAAGGTTCAAAAAACGTTCGCCAATTAACGGTGCAAATCGACAGTAGCGATCGATATTGATCGCTTTATCGATCGATCAACATTGCCTACTTGCTGCAGAGACCATTCAGCTGCCCCTGAACTCAAATGGTCAAATTCCGAGCAGAAGGCGAGAAAATAAATACATAGATAGTCTCTTAAAGCGGTCATTAATTTTGCTCGGACGGACAGACAGACAGACTAATGGATTAGCGCACAACTGCGTTTCTAATCATGCTCCATCGGGTTTACGGAAATTGTGGAGTATCCATCGGCTAATCAATATCGACCGATTCTGCTAGCAGTTGAGGTGACGTCCCCTAAGCCAGTAAACGCATATATGGCCGAGTGGCAGGAGACGTTGTCTAACCAGGATACTATCTCAACGGTAGGTCGGAACGGCCCAAGTCTTGTATATGGGCAGAATCGCCTCTCTCTGGGAAACAACAAAATGTAAATATCTCGACCCCAATACAACCCTGCGCATAGTTAGGGACGACGGAAGTTGGGCCGTTGGCGGCGTTAGTTCTCGGCTTGCACGCGTTGTACGGGCTCAAGTTGGCTGGGAACAGCGATCGTGGAGATTATGCTGTCCTTCTACCCTCTTCGCCACCGCCGCTGACTCGTCATCGCTGTTTCCAGCCAAATTGAGCTTGCCCTCCACGTGCAGGCATGGGGCTAAGGCCGCCAACAGCCCTACTTTCGTCGTCCCTAACTCTGCGCAGAGTTGTATTGGGGTCGAGATACCTGCATTTTGTTGTTTCCCACAGAGAGACGATTCTGCCCATATACAACACTTGCGCCGTTCCGACCTACCGTTGAGATAGTATCCTGGTAAGAGCGCTGCGGCAGACGACTGCGTATCCGCTCATGAGGCTTCTGCCCCTAATGGATAGTTCGCTCTATTTTTCCAATATGGTCTTGCAAAATGTAATTAATATGTATATTTTGGTTCGATTACCCAAGTTTGAGTTATCCGCGTGACAATCGCCGAACTGCAGAATACATGAGCTCAAATTCGGCGTTCTTAGCCGTTTAGTAATAGCGATAACGACCGGAACACGTAATAGAGCTGAAGGCGCTCTGGTGCCATGGCGACAAGCTGCGTCACTGCTTAGATCTAAAGGCGTTCTTAGAAACTACTTAGGGGAATAAGGTCGGCCAAAAGAGCTTGTCGATGGATCTGTGACGAAACACCATGCTGCTTAGAGGAGGCTGTATTCCCACGCGCTAAAAGCGCTTGTCTTCGCTGGTCTGTCTGTCTCCCCGTCCGTTCGTCTGCGCAAAATTAATGGCCGCCTTAAAAATCGCAATTACACAAATCACGCGTCACTTTACGACATCTGAAATCATCCGTGTTCACTCGCAGTTGACCGCTGGGAGTTTCAGAGTCATAGCCGCTACAACCGTGCCAGATCGGCTTACATAAGCGCCGATTTGTCGATCGAAGAACGGGCTTCGTAAAAAGCGCGTAGTATTTTTCTACCGATCAATACCGATCGATAGATCATGCGGATTCAGCCGTAGTTGACCGCTGGGAGTTTCAGAGTCATCCTCCCTAAGCTGTGCCGTTCTCGCTCTACGCAGGTGCCAAATTGTTGGCCGATTGACAAGAGCAATCACCGAGAGTCCACCGGCGAATCAATACCAATCGATGCCGTTGACAACTGGGAGAAGTCCCCGACAGTCAGGCAGTGCGACGACTAAAACGTTAGGTATAACACCACATCGCCACGACGGGAATTACCAATATCGATTAGGCCGCGCGTCCTAATCAATACTGGTAATTCCCGCTGCACCGCGCTGCGAAGGGAGTATAAACGTGGCCTGAACGGGCTGTTTAAAAAAGTGAAATACATGGCGCACTCTGCTGGACCCTTGATAGAGACATATCTCTCCTCCAATCACATCTTCTTCATACTCTCTCGTAAAATGTAAATAATACGAAAGCAAATTTTGCTCAAGTTAGAATTTTAAACTAATTAAAAGAAAATTTTTAAAAAATTGAGAAAATTAAAATTGAAACAAATTTCAATTTTTGAAAATTAGATTTTAATCAGAATTTAAAAATGTGAATTAAATAAAACCTAGAATTTAAAACTTTAGAAATAAATAAAATGAACAATTTTATAATTAGAAAGAATGCTACCAATATTGAATAGAATTTTATCGGAATTATTTTTTTCATTATTCGTTTCATTATTTCATCCATTCATTTTTTCACTTTTCACTGCTTACTATTGTATTTTTATTATTCATCATATAATAACTATTATTTTATTATTATTCTCACTACTTAGCATTATAAAGCCATGAAGTTACAACCATGACGCTCAGGGTACGAAATATTTTGCGGGATAAAACCAAATGTTTAATTACCCAAGTTTGAGGTACCCTCGAAGTCTTTTTACCCTTGAGAGCTATCTGTACAAGACAAGTACATTGAGGAATTGTGAAAGGAGCAGCTTTGTCGTGAACTGGAAGGTACGGTAGGCCACTACAGTAATCCCTGAAGCCGGCGCCTACCTTTCTCCGAGGCACGACGACCGATCGCGGGAACGGCGAAGCGGAGCGCTGCTTGTGATTCTGGACGCATACGTTGTCGTCGACGACGATCGTCTGGAATATTCAGGACGGTGCTGACTAATGGCGCATGGCCCTGCCTGAAGAAGCGGGCGGCCGGCGTACCTTGGCCATTCTGGAGATCGATATCGGAGCGGCTGGGCGAGCAGGAGGAGGAGCAGCTGGTGATGGTCGAGGTGGACCCACAGGCTCGGTTCGCTTCTGAAGACATGGCGGCGATGAGTAGGACGGACGGAGCGCGCGGCAGCACCTCCGTGATCAGCACCTCCGCCACCGTCACCGTCGCCGCCGCCTGCTGCTGCTCTGCTCCGGAGCAGGCAGGCCGGCTGAAGACGGATCAACGGACCGACCGACTGACAGCGCCTGTAGTAGCTGGAGGAGCCGCAGCCCCAGCAGCGGCGGCGGCGACGGCGACGTCGGTGGGCTGCTGGTCGGTCTGTGAGCGTGTGAGTGTGGCGACGAGCGGCGCGGCGCCCGCCGCCGCAACACAAAAAACCGCTATCGATCCGCGCCCGCCACGCAGAAACTTGCAGCAGCCGGCGGCCGGTCCACCGGCCATCCAGACGACCAGAAGAGGCTCTAGCCCAGCTGAAGTAGCGGTCATGGATGGCCGGCGGCCGGCCGGTTCAGCCAAAGAGACTCGAAAACTCACCACTCGCGACGTCGTCGTGGTTGTCCGAGGCGCGACCGGCATGCCAGCGTGTCGCGAATCCTGCCGGCTACAGACGTTCCGACCGCTCTGGAACATTCACCAGTATCAGAACGGCGGATAGCAACCCTAAAGAACACCTCGAGCTCACGGAGCGCAGCAGGCGCCTTCCACTAGGCATATTCCCTCGCCGGATGAGGTACGTTACGGTATCTACTACCGTAGTTCACGTCTTGTTTGTTGAATCCCAATCACCTCGTGACTCACCAGTGACACACACAGCATCTGATTCTTGCCAAGAACCACCTAGAGGTACGTCACGGGAGCTAAAAACGGGAAGTACCGTAACCAGATCCGACGGGGGTCCATACTCTATAGGTGCAACTGCATCAGATGGTCTTCAATACTTGCCGCAGTCCACTTGTAGCCCACACCCCCGATTTTATCAACATATATGACTTCGAAGGCAGCTAGGAACATTCACAATAGGTTGGAACGGTTGTGAGTGCACTTCGGACCTTCTACTCGGCGCACTCCCTCATTAAATCAGATACGTTACGGTATCTGGAACATGATACCTTCCATCAATACCGTCCACCGCAGCTCGCAGAGTCGATCGTGGCCCACTGGTGGCTCATGTAGTATGTAGCTATATGCTAGAGGACTGTGGCACCCTTCCCGGTACTTTACGGGAGTCACCAGTGACCCACGATCGATTCTGCTGGCTGCGGTGCACACTGCAGGTGGACTACAGTACCCTATGTCATCGATTAAATACCGTAACGTACCTCACCATCAGTCAGCAAGGGAATAGGCCAATAGGTAATGGAAAGTACCGTAACCAGACATAGGTTCCATACCTTACAGTGGCCCACCCAATGGCTCAGCGACCTCAGCATACCGCTAGAAGGCCATAACTCTCATCAGATGGCCTTCAACCTCTGTTGCACTCCACCCCTGTGGCCCACGCCTCCTGTTTACTATGCGTTAGTCACCTCCCTCGAATATGACACCTTGGAGATTCAAGAAAAGCTGCTGCAGTCCACCTATGGCTCACGTACGTGCAGCGAGGCCCTCGCCATCGAGGCTTGGAAGGAGGATAGAACGGCACGGCAGACAGCTACAGTGACCCACAGGTGGCCTACGGTGCTACTATGTGATTCTGGGATTTTTCAAAAAGAGCTTTGCAGTCCACCTGTAGGCCACATACGATGTTTGAGTGGACTGCACATCTGACAGAGGCTCCATACCCTACAATGGGTCCTTGGCGGCTCATACAACGGCAGTATTCTGCCAGAGAACTTTGGTAACCTTCCCGACAATCAGTGATACCCAAGGGAGTTAGTGGGTAACGGAAAATACCATAACCAGGGCACCATATTATACAGTAGCTCATCCGATGGCTCATGTAACACCAGTACACCACTGAAAGGTGGCAACGCCATCAGATGGCCTTCAAACCCTTCTGTAGTCCATCTGTAGCCACGCTTCCTAGTTATCATCGCCTTAGCTTTCTCCCGCGCTAACTAATGTGTCGAAGGGGCAGGTTACCGTATCTGTTAAGTGGCGTAAGCTACCGTAGTCTACAGTCTAAAGCACCATTCGCTGCAGCTCTTTGAAGTCGTAGCCCCAGTTCGTGGCTCACCAATGGCTCACATGGCAGCTGTATCCTGCCAGACAGCGCCGGTACCCTTCACGATCTACTACCCAGAAGAACGCTACGGAAACTAAGAAGTAGCGCGATCCCGTTAGAGGCCCCATGCCTTGCTGTGGCTCACCGGCGGCTCACACCACAGCGGTATCTTCCAGGAATTCCTTCAGATTCCACCAGCTGTAAAGGATTCTCATGGGACTTCAGAGATACAGAGGACGCTACTAGACTTCAAGAAGAGGCACTGCAGTCCACCTGTGGTCCATGGTAATGCTAAAGTCACTGGCGATGAATCGAAGTACTCGCTGCTCTATCGCGCTTGACGTCCTAGAGCTACGTTACTCAAGATGGCAGGTAAGTAAGGTACCGTAATTAGGCCCGTCGCAGGGCCTATACCTTTGCTGAGTGTGGAACGCCTTGTTTCCAGCCAGTCTTTGGCGTCACTGGGGCCCACCGTTGGCTGACAAAGTACTAGTGCTAGTCATCAGAAGTAAACTCCGACGCAATCAGAGTGGCGCGAACGCCCATATTGGAACAAGCGGCCACTCGTGGCTCACCTGTCCTACGTACCACATCTTTCCTTTAAATGAGGCTACTGTATCTGGTAGTCAGCGTAAGGTGCCGTAGTCCACAGGCGTCATTTCATAGCAGTAGACGCTAACAACTCCCATCACACAGACCTCCCCGGCGGTGCCTTTGTGGCACAGAGGATGCTCACGGGTCCATGGAAGCACTGTTGCAGTTTAGCCATGGCCCACGAACTGCGAGGCTCGCGCCAATGAAGTCTGGGCGGAGAGCAGTAGGGGACTACAGCCTAAATAGGCTAAACACGATACAGTGGGTCGGCGGTGGCTCATGTGGCACAGCACTGGTGATCTCTTTAAATCACCGCTGAGGTTAAAGGGTCAACTGCAGTCCACTCGTGGTCCACGCGTCTTAATGACCTCTGCCTTAGGTTTCGACCAAGACATCGTAGGACACCTACGGGAGACCGTTGATGAACGCGTGGCTCACCGATTGCCCACGCAGCAGCAGCAGTAGCGTCCAGTTTAGCCATGACGGAACCTCTATGGCCTCAAATGACTCGTCTTTGCTGAAGTTCATCCGTGGCCCACATGTTCTTACCATAGCTTTAGCGTTCGAGCCTGACAGCACAGTTCACCTAGGGGCCCTTTGATAAACCTGTGGCTCACCGGTGGTCCACGCATGGAATTCAAGCCTCTGCCGGGGTCCATCCTTAGACCATGCGCCCTACTTACCGTAGGTTAGCCTTCATCCCTGAAACCGTACTCCACCTACGGAAAGACTGTTGATAAACGCGTGGGTCACCGGTGGCCCACACAGGAGCAGCCTCTACGCCCAGAGAACCCTTTTAGGCACAAAAAGGAGCTGCCGCTGCCCTCTGCGGTTCAAGAGGCAGTCGCCGAGCTCGCGCCGACCAAGTTCCGGGGGAGGAGGCGCGATGACACAGCGATCTGACTCAGCAAAGGAATGCGCCGCCGGTGTACTTTGGCCGATGAGACATAGCTATAGCGTTCCCGAGGCTCATGGGAAAGCGTCCCGAGCCGGGGGAGACTAATGGGAACGGGAGCAATTGACCACGTAGAAATAATGGCCGACTTTCGCCGATAATTTTAGCCGCATATTGATGATGAGACGAAAATAGCGGACAATATTCATTCCCAAGTCGTGTGAGCCACATGTGGGCCACCAGTCATTAGAGCCACGTCTATAGAAAGCCTAAAGACACTAAGGCAGAGGATTCCTGCAACCTCAGGATTTATAGGAGCGCTTGACGCTTTTTCCATCGACATAAACATTTTGTCGCGAAAATAGCGGCCGTTTCTAATGACATCAGTCCTAAGCAGCTGATATATACACAGCAAATTGCTGAGTTTTTATAGCAGTTCACCACTAGCTGAGAAGGAGCAGCAGCTTTTCCGCACAGGTACTAGTTGTTAATGTGGCCTACGTGGCACTAAACCAATAAGACCGTATCGAAGGGAGCACCACCTAGAAAACAAGAGGAGTGTAGAGTGTGCTGTCGGTGGCCACTGATTGGCTGGTGCGAGTTCGGTCGGCGCTCTGATTGGTTAAGGTTGGATTTCGCGCGTTTCTGCCTTCCCTTGTAGGCCACATTAGCGACTAGTCAGTAAGGTCGTACCGTGCTAATGGATTAGCGTTTTTATGAGGAACTTCAAGTTAGAAACCAACCTTGAGTGGGCGAGCAATCGATATTCGAGCTCCGGTCGTTAGTGATCGTGCGAATATAGATAGCTCGTTGACCTGGAACGAAAAACAATCGATTATCGATCGCCAGACCACAGACTAGAAGCTTGAAGCTCAAAACCGTTTATTCTTCGTGGGACCCAACACGAATTGATGGCACGTGTTCTATTCCTAAACGAACGACAGACACTGTAAAGCCCACCTAGAGGCCAATAATTCTGCGCGGATTAACAGCCGGACAAATAGAATGAGTAACTCTCCTCTGCTTACAATTAGGATAGTTTAATAACTAAATTTTAATCTGTTTAGCGGGTGAATTACCCTACTACATATGAAGGAGTTCGTCTCTCTGTCCGTGCGTTCATCCACGCGTAATAAATGGCCATTGCACAAGTGTCACACCATGTATGGAGAGTCGATCGACTGATTATACACGTGCATATCCGTTCAGCGGCCATTAATTTCGCGCGGAGAGGCACATAGAAGAACGATAGGTTTCATCCTATTCAGTATTCGATAGCAGTTTTCTAGCTAATCAATATTTGGCGATTAAATTATTTTATTCGTCTATTTAAATATACATGAAAGAGTTCGTTCGTCCGTTCATCTGTCCGTTTATCCGCGCGAAATTAACGGTGAATGGATCACCTTCACAGCGCATATGCAGAATCAAATATGAATATACGCACGCGTTGTCGCAGCGCAGTGTAGCCTATTCAGTGGCCGTTAATTTTGCGCGGATCAACAGACGGACAAATGGACGAACCCTTACGAATGGATGGTCAACTTAGTCACTGGGCTTCTGACCACCGAATATTCGGAAACTGTGATGCCAGTTTAACCGTTGTTTCGTGCAGCAACCTGCATAAAAGAAACCTTAGGTCTTTCCTAGTAGGGGGGGGGGGTAGGTGGGTGGGTGGGCAATAAGCCTAAATGTGTGCATAATTGCGTAAAATATCAGAACACACCCATGAAGCCTATGAGACAGCTTTTTCCACAGTTATCCTTATTCGTGCTATACACAAAAATAGATTGTCGTCTCTCTTGTGCGTCGGCGCAAAATAACTGGCCGTTGGATGATCCTTCTCAAAACTGTCCGAGGTATTCTGCACTTGTCACCTTTTCCAATTAGGAATTTTCGAGACACTATGCAGTCCTGCATTTTCAGAAATGCCTAACGCACTCACATTGAGCAGATCAGCGACGCTAATCAATAACACGCGCACGACACGCGCCGCATGGTTGACGCGATCGAAATAGAGCGCGTTTTTCTCACTCGGTGTTTGGCCTTTGTCATACCATCGCTCATCCCGAGCGACGCCTAATGTATCGATCGGGCCGCGCGATGGAATCGATCTGGGTGCATATCATTAGGCGTCGCTCGGCTTGAGCGATGGTATGACAAAGGCCTTTAGCGACCTATCCAACGACCAGTACTGGTAGCTAATTTGGCCTACATGGGACGGAGGATATACACGAGATCCATCAGGCCGCATCGAAAGGTAGGCCACATTCGCGACTGGCACTAATTACCAGGATAATACTGACCTCAACGGCAGAAGAACTGTTACTGGACGTTGCGAACGAAGCTAATCCGGTCGGCGGCCGAATCTTAGAAGACCAATCCATGGGAGTCGGTCGCATCGGTGACGACCATCTCGGCATCGGCCTCATCGGAGACGACCACCTTCGCGTCGGAGGCATCGGTGGTGACCACCTTGGTGTCGGTTGACCAGGCGACGACGACCATCCTGGAGCCGATGACCACAGCGGCTTCTGCGGTTGCGGACGTCGGTAGCACTGAAACATCAGAGAATTCATGATCTTCAATCCTTCAATCCTTAACCAGCAGTCGATCGATACTATTTACTTTTTTGACAATTAAAAAAAGATTTAACATGTCCGTTTGTCCGCCGACGAAAATTTAATGGCCGCAGGACAGACTCTAATAGTTGTTTGATAGTGACTGGAAATCTAGACCAGACCTGGTCGGCTTCCCACATATCAAGAAGCTAGTCTGTCCGTTTTTCTGCATGTCTGTCCGCGTTAAAATAGTGGCGGCTAGATAGGCAGCTAGACGGCGTGTATAGTCAGCCGGTAGTACTCGATTAATAATGACCGGAAGGCAGGCCGATACTGTTTATTCCTCCTACATAAACAAAGGAGTTAGACCATCCATTAGGCCGTACGTGCTTCCGCGCAAAATTAATGGCCGCAGGACGTAGTTCACATTCTGCCAGCGAGGTGCTGTTCAATGTTCAATGTTGTTCAATGTTCAACTGATCGTTATCGATTGATGTACATACGGGATTCTTAGGAAGGGATAAACCAATCATTATCGATTGATAATATTGATTTCCATTCAGTTTTTTCGCTATTCAACGTGGAGTTCACGCTGACATGACAGCGGGTGGTCGGACTTTATACAGAACAATCAGTATCGATCGGCTAGTCGAATATCGACCAACAATAACGATTTTAGCAACGCTTGATGGTTTAGGGGGCTAGGTATATATGTATTTATTGAAAACACAATAAAAGTTATAAAATCATAATAAAAAACTCCTAAAATAACACCAATAAATATTATAAAAAATAACTATAAAAATAAAAATCAAACATAATTATATTACTTCAAAAAGTATATAATTTGTGCGTAATAATAATAAAAAAATATATAAGCAGAATCTAATTCCATTCAATGAACGCAAGGAAATTCTTATAATGTTCAAAAAATTGCTTCATGCCCTTAATTTAATTTCAATTTTTTAAATTTTCAACGGAGCGATGTTCGTAGTTGTGAATTTTGAATAAAAAAGAACCTTGAAGGGGAACCGAGTTTGAAGCCGATACGGGAGCCCGTCGTGCATTGCGTTTAAATTCTTCTTTTAATAACTCATTTTTTCTACAGAAAAGTAGCGGCCCTTGTTGTTAATGTGGGCAGCATGGGAAAACGGGAGTGCGTCAGCCAATCACAGCCAATCAGAGTCACGACCGAAGACGCGTCAGCCACTCAGGGCACCGACTGCGCATGTCCCTCTTAGCGGCATGTCTATTCGATGCAGCTTGATTAGCTGGCACTCTCCCGCCTCCTCGTGCTGTCCATATTAACGACCGGGGTAATAACTCTCTGCACGCCCGCTCCTGCTCACCGTTTTCGAGAAGTTGAAGAACGAAGAACGACGGCGCAACACGGCCATGAACGCCTGCTCGAAGTCCTTCCGGCTCTGCTGGCCGGAAGCAAAAACCTGAACGATTCAGATTCAGAAGCTGAAGGTGTTGTTCGTTTAAGGACGTCGAAAACTCAACAAACCTCGTGAGGAGGGCGATCAGGGCCGTCGACGTCGACCAGACGAGCGCTGCTCGCGAAGAAGATGGCCGTCGTGACGGCGAACAGCAGAAGCACGACGGCTCTCGTCGTGTCTCTGGACGTCGGCCACACGCCACGCAGCACGTCGGCCAGCGTCGAGCAGCACTCCGCATCTGAAATCGCCGACGATGTAGGAGCGATCGGCGCCGAGCGGGTCCAAAAAACACGCTGAGTCATCTGGGAAACTGTGTCGGGGATTCCCATGTCTTCGCCGAGGCGCCCTTCGCACGTTCAATTGACATCCGGGGGCTTTGGGTCTCTTCGGACAGAGCCAGAGACATGGGTGCTTTCCGCGTGAAAATAAAGGCCGTTTTTCGCAGTCATCATCCAACTTGGGGAGCCTTCAATCTTCCAGAAGTTGCCTGCGGCTGTGATGAGCATTCTAAGACTCTCTTGTGACCCATATACGACCCACTATTTAGCGCTGCTAGTCCTCTCTGAGATTTGATGACTGACATCCGCGGTCTCTGAACCAGAGCGACACGCAAAAACAATGGCCGTTTTTCGACGCTGCACTCAACCCTCATCGTCAGATTATCGGGCATCCTTCGGAGGACGCTTTCAGCTTATTCAGAGCCTTCAGAAACGTCTCTATGAGCCAAATCGGTCTGTACGTTCCTTGAGGATGTCGTGCTCGTATTCCCACTCCCTCTGGTGGCCTTCAGGAGCGTGTCCTACCTACAACATGCGTAGAACGGAGTCTAGAAAGCCCTAGAAGTCGGCTCTCCAAATCCTGACTTCTAAGCCTCCGTCCGAAGAAAGTAGGGTAAAGTAAAGTTCGACAGCGAAAGTTTTCTATAGACCTAATGGATTCATCCGTACTTCCCGGGATAATAGCCAACGCAGCCGCAGTACGGCCACGCCCCCTCTCTGTGAATGGTCACCGGCGAACCGGCGGCGCTGGTAATCATCCCGGAATGTACCACTTAATTGGAAACGAAGAGCCAAAGGACAGATTTAGCACCAACCTAGCAGGTCCAGCGAGTGGCAGACTTTCTCCGACGAGATGTAGTATCGAGAGCCGGTCACTTCCATGGCTTCGTTCTCATTGAGGACCTGAAATGAGGTCAGGTAGAAAGCGCTTCAAATCAAAAAATTAAGAAAATGAATCCAATTTTTCAATTTTACTAAACTAAACTAATCGGTTTAGGTCTGGCTACTGCTTAGACAGACACCAGGAGTAAATCTATGTCTCGAGTTGCCTTTGCTTCGCAGCATTCAAAGCTCTCTTGAAGTAGACAGCGCGGCGCACTCTGGCGTTTAGGCCGCGGCAAGGCCTCGCTCCTTAGTGGCATAACTGTCAGTCATTCTATGATAAGCGGGACTTATATATCAGTCGCTGGTGGTGCTGCATCATGAAAGCAATCAATATCGACTAGGCGGCGCTGGTGATCAATATTGGTCGCTTTTGCAGAGACGCAAAGCTTGGCGACTGAACTATGGACTGCGCCGTACATTTGGGGCGATACAGCATTCACTGGGACGAGCAATGCCTAAAAGGCCAGGCCTAAACTTGAGGGCACTTTTATGAAGGCAGTATAGGATCGAAAATCCAAAGCTCCATCCACGGGGAGTTAAAGGACCTCAAAGGCGGTTAAACCTCCAGAGTTCGCGGCGCGAGACACATTGATTAGTCGCGTGACCAATCGATATGAATGCTCGCTTATCGTGACTTCGCGTGGCGCCGCAACCCTAAACAATGCCCTAGGCCTCGTTTATATTCAAATACCAGGCGACGAGCGCGTACCATGTATGTGTGCCAAAATGATCCAGCGTTGCAGTCGCTCAATATCAATCAATTCAACCCCTATACGTGCACCATCCCGTCGTTCGGTCGAGAAAGTTCGAAGTATAAACGGGGCCCTAGGTGCCTCAGTTACTAGATGGCCTTAGCAGCTGCAGCAGCCATTGGCGGTGCTAGTTGGTAACGTGGCCTACAAGGGGGGGGGGGACGCTTCAGCCAACGACAGCCAACCAGAACACCGTTCGAACATGAGCCGGCAAATGGGAGCCCTCTGGTTGGCGAACGCCCGCCTCAATGCGGACTCACTGGTCTTGTTCGTCCATGCTCGCCATGTAGGTCATATTAACGACTAGTACAGCACATCGCACCTTGGGGATGGCCAAGGAATCTGGAGAGCGCTTTATCGAAGCCGGCAGGTTCTATCTCTATCAAGGACAGCTTCCTAGTCCGGAATGCAACGGCTATAGAACCAGCACTGCCCTGTGGAGTTTCCCTAGGTGCCGTTCTTAAAGTCCTAATCGGCATATGTCGCTAGTGTGGCCTACATGGGAAAGAAGGAACGCGCTATTCAATGACAGCCAATCAGAGCACCGACCTAATATGCGGCAGCCAATCAGGACATCGAACGTACACATTTCTTCGAATGCCACACGTAAATGTTAGACGTAATCTAAAAGGTCTAATGCGTGCCCGCCCGTTATGTAGGTCACATTAGCGACTAGTACCCAACACGATATTTCGGGGCCGAGCCAGGATTCTGACACCTTATCGAAGCCGGTAAGTTCTACCTTGGGTGCTTCCTATCCCAGAACGCAAGGCCCATAAAAACCTGGATGCCTTTGCTGAAGTCCTTATCAAAACTTGTCGTTAATATGGCCTACATGGAGAAGCCGAGGACGCATCAGGACAATTAGAACGCATTGAGCGTGTCAGAGCGTGCCAGAAACAGCAGCAAGTGCACAGTCGGTGCCTTGATGGGTTGAATTTGTCTGGCGCGTTCCCGCCTCCACATGTAGGCCACATTCACGACATGTATTTCTCAATCTTTTTCTGAAGAAGGCTCCTACTTGGTTCATACTTCACGACACAGTAATCTCTTTGAAAGACCCGGAAACACTCAGAGCCCCTGGATCTCAGATGGATACTGCCAAACCCCCTACAGTTCAACCCCGGGAAGGTATCGTACCTCACAGTCGCCGGCCTCGTCCAGTGACTCGGCGCATTCTTCTAGCGAATCGTTGCCGTCGTCCTCGTTGCTGTCGTAGTCATCCGAATCCTGCAAGCGATACACTTAACCGAACATACGATGGGGGAGAGATGGACGGAGGGAGGGTGAGTCGGCCGCCCGACGAGTGCGGCGACGACGCTATGCGACTGACGTCGGCTCATCAACTGCTCCAAAGTTCAATGAAGGGGCGGACGGGCGGGCGGCCGGGCGAGTGTCGTCGCCCTTCGGGATCGCCGGTACATTAGCAGCGAATTGGCTATGAGCACCGCGGCCGACGACGACTACCAGCGACTGCTCGTCTCCGGCTACTTCAGAAGAAACGGTATGAAGGCGTTACGGTGCCGTGAATGCGACCAGCTGGGGTGTGTTACCCTACCTGGCACGGCTATACTTTTGGCTGGCGCCATTGCCACCCAAAAAGCTCTCTAGCCGAGAAACAGCTGTCGAGGTTCCACAAGGTCTCCCGCTCCCGAAGAACCTCTGAGGCATCTCCGTTCGGGATACCACCACTGGGTTCAGTGATTCTTCAAGGGTAGTGATAAAGAACCCAAATACAAGGATACTGCACTCCTTCTACCTGGGCAGCAAGGGTAAATATGCACGAAGGAATGTTATGATCGAAAGGAGTAATATGAAAACTGGGAGGAAGGGGAGGAAGAAAAGAAGCACAAGAGGAGGAGATTGATAACGATAATGACGAAGAGAGGAATGAAGGAAGAAGAAGAAGGAATAAATGAGAAAGAAGAACTAGGAACGGGAGAAGACAAGGGAGGAATGAAAAGAAGGAAGAAGAGGAAGAAGATAATGAATGTAGCAACGAAGAAGAGATAAGAAGACGGAAGAGAGAAGGAGAAGAAGAAGTTGGAGAAGTGAGGGAATAAAGGAGGGAAAAAAGAGGACGATGCTATGAAGAGGAGGAACAGGAGGAATGGGAAGAAAAAGAATGAGGAAGGAATAAGAGAGAAAGAAGAAATAGTAAGAATAGGAAGGAGAAGAGAAGAAATTAGGAAAATGGAGCATAGTGTAAAAAAACATGCGTTGAAAAGGAGGAGGAGGAGGAAGATTGGGGAATGGAACAATGAAGGAGTGAATAAGGAAGAAGGAGGAATTAAGAAGTGGTGAGAAAACAAGAAGAGGAAGGTGAGCAGAAAGAGGAAGAAGAAGAATCGAGGAAAAGGGAAGAATGAGGAGAGGAAGAGAAATATGGGAAAGAAAGGATAGTACAATAGAAAGAGAAGGATATATCGATAACAGTTATGATGATGAGGGGCAGGAAAAGTTAGAAGTAGGAAGAAGGAGGAAGAAGAAGAGTAAGAAGAAGGATTAGAGAAAAGGGAAAATGAGGAAAAAGGAGAAAATAAGCACGATGGGAGAATCCGATGATGGCGAAGAAGAGAAGGAATGAGAAAGGAATAAGAGAGAAGGAAGAAGTAAGAGAAAGGCAGAGGAAAGGAGAGGAAGAGGAGAAGAACGATGCCGATGAGATCGAGGAATAGGAGGAGGAGGGGGAAGAAGATGAAGGAGTGGCAGAAAAAGGAAATGAAGACAAGGCCGATAGAAGCGAGGAGGAACCAGAAGAAGAGAAATGACATGAAGAGAAAGGGAAGCAACGGTTGGAATACGAAGAATAAGATGGAGATGACGAAGGAAAGAAAAGGAAAAAACAGAGCAGTGGGGAACAAAGAAGGAAAGAATAAAATATGAGGAAGAAAAGGAGGATAACGGATAAAGAAATGATTGCGATTAAGCTGATGAGGGAAATGAAGAAAATGAAGGGAAGGCAATGAATGGGAAGGAAAAAGGAATAAGGAACAAGGAAAAATTTGGAATTAGTGTAAATGAAGGGCTCAATCACACGCAACGCAACCGCAATGCGCCACTGCTTACCAGGTAGATGGATTACTGTAGGACTCTGTGTATGAACGAAACATGATGACCGTGTTTATGTAGATGTCACAAGTTCTCCGAATCTATACCCACCGTATATTCAGGGACATGGTGGAATCTGGAGCTAAAACACGCCCCTGGTTCTAGTTGGCAAGGTCAGTACAAAAAATCAATCAAAATAAAGAAATCCATAAGGCTCAATGCCCTCCTGGAGGACTATAGCAAGTTCCAGACCCAACAAAGGCAGCTCATGGTATGCGAAAGCAACTGGTCGCCCAGGGAAAGCATGCATATCGATTTTTCCGGTGATCACTAGGCGGCGAGAGTAGATTTGTATGCTTCGCACGAGCGACTGAGCACCACCCACCAAATAGGAATGCATCCGAAAATCGTAAAGAAGCCAAGATTGAAAGACCCTCCCTAATCCATGACTCAAATAGGGGTCAGAAAAAGGGTAGGAAAGCTGACCTGGTCACTGTTCCAGTGCTCCGAATCCGACGGCACGAATTCGATCTCTTCGTTTGACAGCTCTCGGTGATCGACGTTCTTCTGAAGCATTTTTTTTACGGAAGAAGACGACTTTGTAAGGCGGCCGATTTATTTAAATTTTTAATTTTCGATTTTCACTCCGTTCGAGAAGTAAAGCCCTTCGAACAGCCATTAATTTCGTGCGGACGAACTTACAGACGAGCCGGTTAACAGATTAGCTCTTTCCCGAATTGCAGGAGTGACAGGGTTAATACAGGAAGTAGTTTCTCGTTCGTCTGTCCATGCACACATCCGCGAGAATTTAATGGCCAACGGGTGGGTGAGGGGCTTCACAGCATATGTCTGCATATGCAGAATCAAGAAACCGATCAATATCGGCTGAAGAAAATGTTATTGCCGTTGGACGTGCCATTCAGGAAGGAAGCAATATCAACAGCTCAATCAATATCGATCAATATTTTGATTTTTAATCACACTTCATCATTTGAGAAGGAAATCGCACGAATATGCCGGTCCACCGAACAACAACTACACCCGGCCATCAGCTGTCCAGCTCGAAATCGCCGAGTGGAAGTGGAACGCGTGGCGCAATCCTGTCAAAGACAGGGTTTTGCATGAAAATAGCAGGAAAATCTGCTACAGCAGTTCCAGTATAGAACAGGAACTTATTTGGAGAATCTGCTACTATTTTAAGGGTACTTGTCGTTAATTTGGCCTGCATGGAGTGACGGGAACGCACCGAATCAATAAGGCGGCCGAATGGGCGTCAAACTCAGTGAGGGGGCGTCTACTGAAGCCCTAATTGGCCGATACATGCTCGGTCGGAGCTGGCACACTCCCACCTCCTCATGCAGGCTACACTCACGACTAGTATCTTGCACACTTAGATTTCACAGAAAATCGGTAGGTCATTAGGGCTGCATATAGCGCAGCCTGAGAAGAAGCCAGCTCTCGAGTGTACTCGGAATCGATTCAGGGTTCGGGTCCCGCCTCCGGCGATACTGAAAAAACCATCCAGTTGCCATAGGAATCTCCGCAGTCAATGATGGACTCTAATCGGCCATTAATTCTGCGCGGACGAGCATGCGGATAAACTAATGGCCAGATGGTAGCGAAGCTGTCTATCGCCTGGCTATTGCAAGTCAAAGAAATTAGGGCACGAGGTGACTTCAGGATATCCACGAAGGGGTAGAATGCACGGCGTATTCCACAGAACGACAGATTTACGCCGACCTTTTTCTTGTTCAGTTATTGTTATCGGAATATTTCATTGACCTGCTCTAGGAAATCTGACTATTCGCAGTCAAGCACAACGATCTGCATTTTCTCGAGGGATTGCGCCATGCCTTGCAATTATTGTCGAAATTTCATTGGGCGCTCCCCAGGCTAATAGAGAATTCTCTCGGCCCCACCAGCCTTGACATTCCAGAGCAACCACAGAGGGAAACTCGCCTTATTAGCGGTAACGATACAGAGCCAGTCATTGGCTGTGTTTTTTACCACCACGGCGAAGAAGTGGCCTCTTCGGCTAATGAACTCGGCTTTTTCAGGCGCGGATCTGCAACGGCGCGCAAAGTCTGTCCGCGCGAGAGTTCGCCGCCGTCGCCACGCCGAGCAAAAAAATCACGACCGACGGCTGTGTTATAGTGCAACGAGAGAGCGTGCCAGCAAGTGCTTGGCACCTGAAAAAAGCCGTTCCAACTCGGCAAAAAGGCCGCTGGGCGGTCGCCGCTGCTCACAAAGCGTTTTTCCGCGCCCCGTTTTTCCATACAGTTACTCCGTTCGCTCGGCTTTTTACCGCCTGTGCACGTACACGCGACGATGCCGTCATCAGCCGGCGTGAGCGTGCTCTGCTCTTCAGCAATGGCGACGGATGCGTCGAGGGTCACGCGAAAATAGCGGCCGTTTTGGCTCCATTTTCCAGCCAGGCTGTTGAAGCCGCAAGACTGCCTACGGCCCTATGGGTCACCGGTGTGTCACATGGCCATATCTGGTACCAAAACAGCCCGTTCTCTCACACGCGTAGTCCATCGGTGAGCCACGCAGCTGTACTTATGGCTAGAATAGAATCAGCACATCATTTCAGCCACCCAGCAGTCAACCAGCTTCCACCTCACGGTAGTGAAGAATATCGATCAATATTGATCAGCCGATCGGTATTCTTCACCTGAACATTCGCATAATTCCCAGTTCAAGAGAGACCTGAGACCTTTTGTGAACATAAACCCAACCTATCGATTAGTATTGATTCCCTGTTCTATAGCACCGACCTAAATTGACTGGCGATCGAGGTTTACTTGCTGTAAGGTCTGCCAGCAATATAACACCACTCACGTGATTCCAACTTCAAAGGCCAACTTTTTCAGATACTGTACTATCGATTAGTATTGATCTGTTGTTTTGTAATATTGAACAATACTGACAAGCCGATCGATATCGCTCTGCTCTTCAGAAGCCTCTCAGCAATATGACACTCAAGTGGTTCCGACTTGAAAAGACCTTTTTTGAAGAAACGACTCTATACTGTCGATGAGTATCGATTCGCTGTTCCGTAATATCGATCAATATTATTGATCTACCGATCGATACTATCTACTTGTTGTGAAGTCTGCCGCCATGCAACAATAGTTACTGCCGGATAATTGTGATATTGTTGTTATGTTACTATTTTCACTTCAAATTGGACACTATTCTCTTTATTTTTTTTTTCTAAACAAACTTGATGCTTCTGAATTCAAGGTGAACATCTTCCAAATCGAACCGAACAAGCTAATCTACGGACTCTCCAAGATGGTCAGAATAAATTTTTGTTTAAGGAAAGTTCGGTTTAATTTTTTAATTTTTTTTTAGTTCAGCTGCCCTAAAGAGTGTATTAATTTTACAAAACTACTATTTTTCGAAAAATAAAATTACTAAATTAAAATAAAATTTAAAGCACAAGGAGTTATCATTGAGTGCATTAAAAAAAGACATCACGCTATGCATTCAACTAGCCGGCTGCGATTTTTATTTCATTGACAGTGTAAATGCCGCTCACATTTTATTTTTAATTTTTCCTTTACAATTGTTTTATTGTATCATTTACAAGTGTGAAAAGTCATGCAAACAGAAATGTTGCTATCAATCGGACGAAAATCGCGACTTCGACGGAGGCATGGCGCGATCTTTTTTGGCACTAAAAATTACTGGCTTTCTGCACTTTAAAACAGGATTTAAACCGTTACCTTTCTCATTTTTTTATAAAATTTCAAACACCTATTGGGTAGGTGAATTAAAATTTCAAGTGATTTTCAACTATTTAATTATTTTCAGTCATTTTAAGCTGCAAGGGGTTTCTTGGGCCAGAAATCGATAGCATTGATCGAATTTGATTGGAAAATTGATGCCGTCTAGCTGTTGCGGAGCCTGCTCTCCAGTTATCACACTTGTGTGATTCCTACTCAGACCTATCACGGAAATAAATCGATAACATCGATCAATAATGATTGCCCGATCGATACTGCTCACTTCCCGTGTACGAACCCTGTGTGTATTAGCCATCATATTCACTTCACTTTCACTGTTCGCTTTTCACTTCATGCAGTACGGTTCACCAGCAACGGAGAACTGGAAGACTTGATTGGCCTAGGCAGGACCCAAACCACGAACCGATTTGGGGATGGCGCTTCCTCCGATTGAGCTACCCGTGTTTTTACCATAAAAGCTTCTTTCAACCCGGTGAAGGTGCGTAAGGCCCATCCATACTCATTTCGCTTCGAGGCGAGGCGTCATGAAAATTACCAATATCGATTGTACACGCGTCCCAATCGATATTGGTAATTCTCATGATGATGCACCGCGCGGCGAATGGAGTATAAGCTGGGACTAAGAGCTTACTGTGAGCTTGTGCCTAAAGGTTACAGCCAGAATCTTCTATAAGTACATGTATGGATCGATCGGTTTAATTTGCAAATCGATAACATCAATATTGATTGATATCGATTTCTTCATAGATCACAACTCACTCAAGGGGTAAAATGGTTAGGAAAGGCATACTAGTGACTACCTCTCGAATAATAATTTTTACATTTAAAAAATCTTTGGATATCTGAACACTGTCTCAATCAGTGCTTACCTGTATCACAGACCATGAGTCACTGGATGTTTCGCTATCCGCCGATTGCCGTCGAGGTCGCATACCTGGAAAAACCGGCGGAAATATTCATATTTTAGTCTAATTTATGCGAAAGTCTAACAAACGTCGAAAACCAGCGATCGAAAAACAAAAAAGAAAAAGAAAAAGAAGGAAAACGAGAAGAAGGAGACGGGTGCCAAGAAGCGAAAACACAGGAGCAGGACGGCAGATGAGACTAACAGATGAGACAAGGCTTTTCTGAGAAGGTGCGAGATTCGAGCCGCTTGGAATGCGCCATGCATTCTGTCTTCGTGCTGGAAGTTGGAGCTTGGTTACGGAACTCATTCGACGGAAGCCCCGCTAGACGCTCTCATTCATCAACTTTTCAACCCTATAGCCATGAGGGTCCTTCGATTGGCGAAGAATCGAGCCAAAAATCAATAACTGCGCGCACAAACAGCGACTCTTACCCACTGCGCCTGTAACCTAAGCCTGAGAAGCGTAGCCAAAGAGGCTCCTGCACTTTCGGACGTCCCGAATTTTCCACTTTCACAGGCGTTTTCCTCGTCGTTTGCTCTTCGCGAATAGTCGCCGCGGTCGCCGTGCTCTGCCTGTTCCTGGCCGAAATCATTCCGGTTCTCTGGGAACAGACGACGACACCGAAGAGCAGCCACTCCACGTAATGCCGTCGTCGTTACGCGGTTAACACCCCACCCACCACGTGGTGTAAGTCCGTAGCACTGGACGAGGCAGCTCTGAAGAGTTCAGGGCTAGTGGGCTCAGGACTGCTGGTCAGGTTCAGTGTTCAACGATTCTAACGAAATAACACAGCATTTTCCGCTTAAATCTTTCTCAGCTGCTAATTAACAGCAATTTTTTAGGAATTTTATTGGGTCCATGATCTATCGCTAAATTTTCCGTTCAAACAATGAAGTTCCAAAACGCCAAGCTTGCTAGGAAATTTTAGAGAAATTATTATAAAATATAAAAAAATTCTGGAAATAATAAGGACGAAATAGGCGGCTTCTGAAGATGACGGAAACCCCTGCACCTGGTTCTAGTGTCGAAATCAAAGTGCACAATTTGTAAGTCAGGCTGGCGCCTTATTTCGGCCAACCATCAATGATTTCCAGCATTTTTTATTTTATAATATTTTTTTTCCAAATTTCCGAGAAAATTTAGCGTTTTCTGGTGTCGAAATCAAATATCAATTTGTAAATCAATTTCAAAATCAAATCAATTTGTACGTCAATCTGGACACTTTCGAAATCAAAATATACACCTCTGAGATCGATGCGGGTGTCTACCAGATACACAGACATGAAGAACGTTAAGACACATCGTTGTCATCAAGTCGTGGTTGAATCGTAACGAGCATGAGACAAATCGGGTTCATGTCGCGAAAATGGGCAGCATTAAGAGGTGCTGGCGTGTCAGCCAATCATAACCAAGCAGAGCACATTCTAAGGAGAACACAGGCCAGCTAATCAGAAAACTGACCGTAGAAGCCGTCACTGAATGGCAGCACTCCAATTTAATGTAGTATGATTTGACGGCGCACTGTCACCATCCAATGTTGCCTATATTCGCGACATGTGGCCCAAATCGTTTAAACAATCTACAGTGGCCTCTTTTAAAAGCTGATAATTCATCTGTGCCATAAAAGTGGACATAGTGTTAGAAATTTCGAACATTTTTTTGGAAAAAGGTTTCGACACTATTTCCAGAGTGCAGGAAAGCGGCAATATTTTTCTACTGCAATAAGACACCGCGCCATACACTCGTCTGCGGTTTTAATTCGATTGATGTGTGTAAATGCAGCCTTCACGAAGCTGCAAAGCGAAGGCGTGTCTCTATTCTGCTTTGACCATGGATAAGTGTGTAACTTCGAGCAAACAGAAAATATTTGCCATCAACCAAGTGCAAATCGCGCTGTGATAGACGACTGCATGGCGCGATCTCTTCTTAAAGATTAGTCGAAACTTGTTAGTTTCTGCAGTTAAAAAATTGTAGCTAAAGAACAAAAATAACACGTCATTTTAAACAATTCAAGTTTAGCGGTTAATATTTTAACGACTTTAGCGATCTGAAACGGTATTTTCCGCCAAAAGTTAGCATAGGACGATTTTTGGATCTATCCTAGTCCGGGGGCCACATAACTAAAAAGTATGTAAAAAGTCGACTTGGGACTTACCGAACGACTCCTACAGAGTACGATAGAACCTAAAACAAAGAAAAAAACGAACGGATAAATAAAATAAAAAAAATCGCCGCGGTTTGACAACCGTATCGACGGACAAAGAGCAACGCAATGGAGTCGTGCCGCGTGCTGACTACCGCTTGACATGTTAGAACCAGGATATAACATGGTGAGGAGGGCGCATAACGCCACCTAGCGCGTGCTGACCGCCGCCTGACATGTTATAACCGGGATCTGACATGATGAGGAGGGCACATAACATCACCCGCTTACAACCGCGGCGAAAACATTTAGTTTCGTTTTTTTTTTGCTCGGAATTTTTCTGGTTTAGGTTCTATTGTGCTCTGTAGGAGTCGCTCGGTAGGTCCCAAATCGATTTTTTACATACTCTTTAGTTATGTGGCCCCCCGAACTAGGATAGATCCCGATTTTTTTTAATTCAACGGATTTGTTTGTTGCAATTTGCATCGGGATTCGATTTTTCAGATAGATTTAAATATATAGACACTCCCTGGTTAGAGTAAAACAAATGGTGATCATTAAGTCATCGTCGAATCGTAACAAACGTAGCAGATCGTTCAATCAATTTACTTTAAAATTTATAATTCATCCAAAAAAAATGAACTCAACATTTGAAAAAAGAATTTTACGAAATCATAATGTTTTAGGAAAAAACGGTTCTACGCCTCTTCCAAAAATAGAGGAAAGGAGCAATTTTTTGGTCTACCGCAAGAATAGATTGCGCCGTGCACTCGTCTACAATCTACGTTTACGTTTTTTACATTTAAATTTGAATCAAGGTATAAATGCTGCCCACTAGAGGCTGCGAAGTGAATATATGCATCCCTTCTACAATATGCCTGCCTTAGTGTTGACTAGTGCGTAAATTCATGCAGACAGAGAATTTTTGCAACAATTTTTGCGAACATGGCTCGTTTTTTAAAGCAAACTCAGGAATTGCTGGATTGTGCAATTTCAAAAAGCTCAAGACCATCTTTGAGCCGGTGAAAAGGTCAAGGACTTCATTATTCACTTTTCGAAATGGGCGAATTATACATTTTCAAAAAATAATTAACAATTGACTCGAAAATCGATCTTGATCTTGCTGAAGACGACCTTTTTATTTTGAAAATAGTAGGGTATGTAATAGGAGGCAGCGGCTGTCATCTGGTCCCCAAATCGAGGTTCTTGGTTCGACTCCCGTCCGGGACAATCACGTCTTCCATCCCTTCGGGGGGGGGGGGGGGGGGGCGGCGAATTGCACCCCGGTTTCTCTGTGAAGGATAAAAGACTGACTTGTTCATTGGTTGGCCTACGTAAGTCATTGTATAGGTGAAATATGCATTCAGATTGCCTCAACATCCCGTGGAATTAGAATGCGCATCCCAAAATTGGATTGATTTACACCGCCATTCATCATTTTTATCATTTAATCTCCCCCGATATTGCAGATGATTTCGTGGATGCTGCATTCGGACGAACAGCGTTGGCAGTACAATGGACTAGCATCCTGCCCGGAAAGCATAGGGTGCGGGTTCGAATCTCTCCTGACGCGGGAGATTTCATCGACAATACAGATCGTTCTAATGGCTTATAGCTTTATACAACATTAGCTCTAGCCTTAAGCTAACCATGTAATAGAAAAATGCAAAGAGATGAACCATAAGGAGCTTTTCAAGCAAGGGAATGGGTTCTATGAATTAGACAAAAAAGCAAGAAAGAAAAACGAATACAAAAATAACTCAATTTTAAAGAAAGGAAGAAAACTGCGTAGTATTCAAAGTTCCTTAGCTCCATACAGCGCCCCCTAAGGAAACTGCACCGGGCCGCCGTTAAACCCGACCGCCACGAGGCCTACCTGGCCTAAACAGCTGAGAGGAACTCAGCGACACAACCACACCGTGTCGCAGCCGCGGCGACGGCTGCCCGCAAACATGGGCGCCGCCTAGAACCGGAAGAGAAGCCTCGCACTCCGCCGACGCGCCGCCGGCCATGTGACACCTGTCGCGGGGTTGAAGGACAACGACGACGACGACGAGGACAACGTCTTCGAATGGCAAGGTCGAAAGGGCAGCAAAAAGCTGCGCACGCCGCCCGCTTCACGAACAAAGCCGAGAGAGAAACGGGCGGGGAGTTCAGCGCGCGGCCGTCACCTGACCGTTTCGGATAGAAACGGCAGCCGACGAGAAGCTCTAGAGGCGGACACCAATTAGTGCCTCACAGAATCCGGTACTTTCCGGGGAGGTAGCCAGCGCCGCTGCAGACGTACTACATACTCTACTCGGCGATGCGCGGCGCTAGCAACCCTCCTGTGATTGGCTGAAGAACATGACAGCGGCACCTGCTGTCATCCCGAAAAGTACCGAAAACCTTTCAGAAAACAGAACAGTATCGGAGTTATAAGGCCAGTAAAGCCAGCCATATAAGCTCCATGAACAGGTATAATATGTTGAACCAAGGCCTCACGCAGAAATTCTCAAGAAACTCTGATGAGAGCGAAACTTGGGACAGCAGCTGTTGGAGGAAGACTAACTGAGCCAGATTGGCACGCTAAAGGGATGCACGGAGACACCCACTTCGACGACCAACGGGACGACAGCTAGCACAGGTGAACTCTCTACGCGATGGTGAGCTAGCGCACTACGTTTTCAGCCCATCAAACGCTATGGAATAATTTTCGTCGTACCCTGAGGATTTGTGAGGATCAGAGTTCAACTTCAGATATTTTCCCATAAATATTTTATTGGTATCCGTCCGACAGTCTGTCTGTCTGTCCGTCCGTCCGTCCGTCTATCCGACCAGGTATGACGGGCTCTAAAAGGGCTATCATAGTTTTATCGTTTCATAATAGAAATTATATGTGTTAGGGTTAAAAAGTCGCCTTTTATTAGTCAAACTTCTTTCTAAACTTATTAATCGATAAATCAAAACAGGAAAAATACTACATAATAGCTCCTCAAATTGCTATTCATTTTTTACGTTTATTTACTGAAATTGTATAACATCGTAGTAAAATTTTACCAGTACAAAAAATAGGGATTAAAGCTACATTAATTACAGTTATATTCCCCAGTACTGGTACCCTGCTGAGTGGTTGGCGAAGTTTTTTAATCAGGTTGTGGCGGAGAAGAAAGTGCCTGAGTGTTGGCGCCAAAGTACGACGATTCCGATTTGGAAGAAGAAGGGCAGTCCTGCAGACTGCTCCAATTACCGTCCGATTCGCTTGCTTTCGCACAGCATGAAGATCTTTGAGCGAGTTGTCGATGGACGAATTCGGGACATCGTCCAGCTTTCCAGCAATCAGTGCGGCTTCGTGGCTGGCTGTGGCACCATTGATGCCATTCACGCCGCCCGCCTCCTGATAGAGAAGCATCGCGAGAAACAGAAGCCGGTGCATATCGCCTTCCTCGACTTGGAGAAGGCCTTTGACCGCGTACCGCGTGAAGTGATATGGTACGCCTTGCGACATCACGGAGTTCCTGAAGAGCTCATAGAGTGGGTGCGAATTCTCTACTCTTGTCCAAAGAGTCGAGTTCAAGCTGCAGCTGGAACCTCGATGGAGTTCCCCATCTCTGTCGGGGTACACCAGGGTTCTGCGCTTTCCCCGCTCCTCTTTGTTGTCGTCATGGATGCCACCACACGAGATCTTCAGAAGCCCGTCCCTTGGACGTTGCTTTATGCCGATGACGTGATGCTCGCTAGCGAAGATAAAGATGAACTCGAGCGAGAGGTGCAAGCTTGGTGTGATCGCTTGGAGCGGTTTGGACTCAGATTGAACGTGAAGAAGACCGAGTATTTAACGACGGACGTTACCGAGTCCAGCTCCATCAAGGTTAACGGCATCGAGCTTCCACGCACTGCGGTCTTTAAGTACCTGGGATCAGCAGTCGCGTCTGACGGCAAACTGATGGTCGAAGTGAATTCACGCGTGAGCGCAGCTTGGTCCAAGTGGCGCTCGTTGACTGGCGTGCTCTGCGACAAGAAGATACCAGAGCGCTTCAAGTCAAAGATCTACAGAGCAGTCATCCGGCCAGTAGCGATGTACGGCGCTGAGTGTTGGCCTGCGACCAGAGAAGTTGAAACGCGCCTCAGCGTCATGGAGACGATGATGCTGCGCTGGACGGCAGGAGTCACGCGCATGGACCGCATCCGAAACGATGCTATTCGGCAGAAGTTCGGTGTCGCGCCGATAACTGACAAGATGCGCGAAGCTCGCTTACGATGGTACGGCCACGTTCTGCGTGGAGAAGAAGACAGCGTCCGCAAGATAGGCCTTAACTTCGAGGTAACAGGAAAGCGGCCTAGAGGGCGCCCGAAGCAGCGCTGGGCTGATACGTTACATACGGACTTGAAAGCGGCTGGTGTCCACCCTGATCTAGCGCTGGATCGGGAAAGGTGGCGTCATGACACCAGAATAGCGGACCCCGCTACGAAGCGGGACAGACGCTGAAGAAGAAGAAGAAGAAGAAGAAGATTCCCCATGTTCTCTCTTCGTAAAACCTCGGCATGATTCATAACGTGCTAATACTTCTGTGCCGAACGAGGTTGAGGTGGATCAATTTATTGAGCGGCCTAACGTTTCGACCTTTTCGTCGTCTTCAGAGGCCTAAAAGTGGTTCAAGATTTTATATTTGTAACCTACCCGACCAAGCGCCTCCTCCTCCCTGTCTTTCAGACATCGTCCTAGGTACAATACGAAAAAACCCCAACGTATAAGAACTGAACTCACCCGCTGATCCACCGTTCACGCGGAGCGACTCGCTACCGCGGTTGTTAGTTGCCGAATGAGACATACTGTGTCATTCCGATCTGGCTATACTAAGTACACCAGAGTCATTCATAAGGACACGCATGTCATCACCGGTCGTTCTATAGTTCACAATGCGGAATGAATGGTAAGAAGTCACTAGTGACCGAGGGACACTCATTTCGGCTGTTAAGCGTTGGATTTCTTGCGAAAATCCAGAACGCTTCCAACGCTTTTCTAGACGAGGTGTCAGCCTCATACGTTAGAATCGTGCACTTCACGTCAAAGTCCGCTCCCCCATGCCCCTCCACTCTGCGCTTGCCCAGTGGACTAGTAGTCAAAATACCGCGCCTTTTACCTGCCAAGTGTTCTTTCAAGCGAACAGCCAGCACCCTCCCAGTTTCCCCAATGTATATTTTGTTGCATGCCACGCATTCAAGTTGATAGACTACACCAACTTTGGCACAGTCTCCTAACTTATTGTAGGGGCATACAACAAATGAGTGTCCCTCGGTCACTAGTGACTTCTTACCATTCATTCCGCATTGTGAACTATAGAACGACCGGTGGTGACATGCGTGTCCTTATGAATGACTCTGGTGTACTCAGTATAGCCAGATCGGAGTGACACAGTATGTCTCATTCGGCAACTAACAACCGCGGCAGCGACGTCGCTCCGCGTGAACGGTGGATCAGCGGGTGAGTTTAGTTCTTATACGTTGGGGTTTTTTCGTATTGTACCTAGAAAGATGTCTGAAAGACAGGGAGGAGGAGGCGCTTGGTCGGGTAAGTTACAAATATAAAGTCTTGAACCACTTTTAGGCCTCTGAAGACGACGAAAAGGTCGAAACGTTAGGCCGCTCAATAAATTGATCCACCTCAACCTCGTTCGGTACAGAAGCATTAGCACGTTACAGTTATATTGTTTTATAATAAAAATTATATGTACTGGGGTTGAAAACTGGGGTCTTTTATTTACATGTTGCCTGACATTAGCATTTTTGCTAATTGTTGACCGCGTGAGATAGACAGAATTCACAACAAGGAAACAGCATCGATCGGCTAGACATTATCGATCGATTTTATCGGTTTTTGTCCAGGAGTGCCGTATACGGTGGGAGACTCGTTGATAGACAAAACAAATTCACAACAAATGAACAATATTGATCGGCTAGCCATTATTGATCGATTTATACCATTTTCACGTCAAACTGGACACGCTTCTGAACAATATCGATGCTTCTGAAGTCAAACTGAGCGTGCTCCAAGAAAAGACGAGCTTTTCACGAGTGAGACAACAGACTCTCCAAGATGGTTAGAATGTTTTGTTCGAGAAAAGTTTGGTGTGTGAGTGTAATAATTTTACAAAAATGTCTCCTTAAATTGATTAAATTTTGTTTTGAAGCGCAACAAGATAGCAACCATATTAAGTGTATTAAAAGACGAGATCGCGCCATGCACTCTAGAAACTCGTCGCGATTTTTATTTGATTGACACTATATGCATTATGTATGCTGCTTACATCCTCAAAGTGAAGATTTGAGTGTTTTTTTTTACAACTTTCTTGTTATATCGTCTATAGGAGTTATGTGAACAGAAATTTTTCTACCGAAAATCGAATAAGAATCGCGACGTCCTGAGCGAGTTCCAGCCGCGATCTCTTCCTTTTAATAAAAAAATGTTCGCCTTCCTGCTCTTTAAGAGAAGTTCTAAACCAATATTTCTCTTCAAAATTTTTATATTTCTTATAAAAAATATAAGGCTTTTAGAAAATGTAGAAATTTTCCTAAAATTTCATAAAACTTCAAACAAAGTTTCCCCAAAGTAAAAATTTCCTCGAACTTGGACGTGAAAATAGTATCAGGTCGTTCCATATGAAGTGGCCAATTTTGACCAAAAACTTTGACAGATCACAATTTTGTAAAATCGGCAATTTTATATGCAACGACCTCATACATATAGATGGGATACTTTCTAGATCGGAGGCTTTCCTCCGGACTAGTAACGAGTTGAATCCTATAGCTAGAGTGGTGGCGGCTAGAGCTCCAGTAACCTTGGCTGACACCGAGCGAGAAGTATCGAGTGCGGGATTAAAGGACTGGACAGGGGACCTAGAAAGCTCGTGAACCGTGTCCACGTCGAGCAGTTGACACCTCTGCAACGGATGTCGACGTTGGTTCTACAGCTTTGCCCAGCGCCTCATCGGGAAGTTATAGACAGACCGAGTGTCAAACTTGGATCTTTTAGGGGTGTTCGGAAGGAGCGCGAAGTTGACTAACCAGGGCCCGGATTCATCAACGCGCATACCCATGGGTATGCTGGGTATAGGGGATAGACATATCCACGATGTGGACATACCCACGATTCATGATAAACCCTACCCACCAAATCGTGGGTATATCCGTGGGTAGAGAAAATCCGGCGATCGTTGTGGGTACATCCGTATACCCGCACCCATTCGCCCCCATTGACAAAATGGCGCTCTAGTGAGATCATCTGTTTTCGTGAAAGGCCTAGTTGTACCTTATCCTTGATTCCTTTCATGAATACGATTCGTAGCCACTACCCTTTGCTGGTGGTGGGTATGGTTCCCTTACGGCATCTCTACCTATACCCATTGCTTGATGAATCCAGGCTCAGGTGTCCCACAGGGAACTCGGACCGAAGACCGAGCTTAGAAGCCATCTAAACGGCTTAGAAACCGATTTCTCCTGGTGCAGATGAGACGCCTTTGGAACCTGCTGCTGGATTTAAGTCAGGTTCTGCACATGACTACAAAACCATGCCGACCTCAGAAGAGAAGTTGAAGAATTGATGTCGGAATTTGCGGACCAGGTATGGTCTCAGGAAGTCCCCGTAGGCCCTGTTCTGCAGCTTCTTTTAAGCCCCTATGCCTTTAGGTATTGCTGTACTTGAAAAGACAGCAGAAATTCTGGAACACTACACTCTTCTACATAGAAGAAGGTCTATCCATTGCGCCTCCACAACCTGAAAGCTTTTCTAGAGAAGAATTCCTTACAGAGAACTTCTATAATCGGCAGCGGGTCTGACTCTCTGTTAGAGAGTCAGACCCGCTGCCGATTTTACGAAGTCATTAAGAACTAGATTCTCCAGTCACGCGATAATGCGTTTCACTGACAATCCATAGAAGAAAACCGCAATCGACAAGATTCGGGCCCATGTAGCGAATGTGGTCAGCATTAAAAGGTGGGAGAAAGCCAGTCAATCAGGCCGTATCGTATAGGCATGCCCCTCAGAGAGGGCATGTACGGTCAGTTCCCCTGATTGGCTGGTCTGTGTTCGGTCCGCGCTCTGCTTTGTTATGATTGGTTGGCGCGTTCCCATTCGCAAATGCTGCAAGCCTTCACGACATGGACCGGATTGGATGGCAGATGTGTCACATTAGTAGTATCATTATCCTAAGAGCTCCGGCGCTACGGATATGGTAGTCTTCTCTGTCGATAAGGGGTCTTGTCCCTCACGCGACGAGAAGCCACTGGGCTATCTTGGCACGCGACAGGGAAGAGTATATCGTTTTTGGCGAGAAATTCGATCAAATATCAAAGATATGGTAATGATACTACGACCGATACGTGATGGTATTTCCCAACTTGAAGGGGATACTACCCTATGGCCGATTTCAGAAGTTCTGCTCCATGTCGTGAAAGTGGGCAGCATTGGAGATGGGAACGCGGCAGCCGATTCTAGGTGAAAGACCAGTGGAATCCAAGAGGTATCGTGTCGAAGTAACCTACAGCACACAGGGTTGCAGATCAGCCTTGGAACAGATGAGGCACTTCTGAATGTCACGTTTCCTATTGTCCATTTTGGAATTGCTGCACCATATCGCGCAAGTGGACCGCATTCGAAGGTGGGAACGCAATAGCCAATGAAACCAGAGTGGGCTGCCATTCACAGAAGGTGTATACGATCAGTGTCCTGATTGGCTGGCACACTCCCATCTACCAGCGCTGCCCACATTCGCAACATGAGCCGATTTTTTTCGAATGTGAAAATTATGGGCCAAAAAGAAGCAGTAAATAGGTTCTTGAAACTAAGAAGGAAAGAAGGAAGGGAAAATTGGAATGGTTAGTCTCTCAGGGCCAACGTTCTGCCACTAAAAGCTCACGAAACCATTACCCAAACCGGTACGAAACCACTATTTCCCCTAAAACTTGTGCTGGTAACCATTTGAACAAAGTACAGAAGAAAATTGTTTCGAAAAAAGTATCGCAGCCATGGAGCATCCGGAGATCGACACACGGAGGTATCCTATTATGGCCGCGAAGCCACTGAAAAAGCGGTTCAGCTCGAGTATTTCAGCGAAGACTGATGGACAGCGGCTGTTGGACGTCGTCGTCGTCGCCGTCGTCGTCGTCCGATGGACGTCAAAAACATCTAACGAGCTTTTCGCCGCTGACATAGCCTATCATCGCGTAGTAGCCAAGGGAAATCTGGAGACAAGGGAACAGTCTGAAACCAATCTGGAATGCACCGTGCACTGAATTCTGACCACATATCTGACCGTCAGAAAAGTCTCCTGGCCATTTAGCGAAGAAAAGCTCAGCTTGGAAGCCCGTGAAGCTAGCTGAGAAGCAGAAATTTCTCTACAGAGCAATGAATTCAATCAATTTTCAGAATCATTAGGTTCCTTTTCTTCAATAATGATGTAGACAACACTGTTTGCATACTGTTCAACAGACAAATAACTAGCTATTTAGGCAGCTGAACTGACAAACATGATGGCGCAATCGCCAGAAGACGCTAGCCTCATCGTCGTTTCTGCGTTCGATTCTCATCCACATCATTGTTGAACATATATTTTTGTCCCTTAGGAAGCCCATACACTGACAGCAAGATAGCCCCTAATTCGTGGCCTACCCCAGAACGGAATTGTTGCTTCCGATCTGTAAGGTCTCTACATGCATGACGTTCTCGTTCTTGTCTCTCGAGCGGTCTTGCTGGGCTAATTTGGCACGCGACAGTGATGCATGAGAGCATAAGTGTCTCCAGCTCGAGCAGAAAGGAGATCAACACGGCCGGGGACGACACACTTGAACCATTTCAGCCATTACAATCGAGTGAATCTCGTAGCAAATGGTCATTTCCCGAGAAATCGATAATATCGATCGAGATCGATCGGTACCGCTCGCCTGGTTCGAAACCTCTACACCGGTTGTGATGCGCGCATCAAACGAATAACCCTGAGGGGAGGCCCTCCGATAACGCCGACCGAGCCGCGGGGTACTTGCACGGCCATCAATTTTGCGCCGACAGTCGGAAAGATTAGCTCTGGTAGCGTGATTCCAAATTCAACCGGCAATGTTTGGTCAAAAATCGATGATATTGAACTTTTCCAAGCTCTAAAGAGGACATGGGTACTGAAACGTAGACCGAAATAATTCACAGAGTAAACTTGGTCAATTCTCATGTCGATCGACATTGATTGGCCGATCAATATTGGCTCCTTTTTGTCGAGCGCCTCAAACGGCCATTATAATCGCGTGATCCCGCCTCACACGATTAATCCTAATGAGAAACGAGCCTGACAACACCGATCACGCTATAAAGCCCTTCCACCGGCTATCAATTCTGCGCAGACGGAGGGACAGACAAAGGGACAAATGAGTAGATTAGCTTTTTATATAGTGGGATGTGCTAATCCTTGTGATAGAACGAAGAGAGCGGTCTCCTGACCTCCTGGTGAGCATGAGCCATGCACTTATAATCAGTTACGTTAAGCGACAAAAGCTAGATGTCATACTAAATTCAACTCAAAGGAGCGCCGCTTGAACGCACATAAATCGGATGAGTTCGACTCCACGCTGCGCCAGAAGATCTTCTCGTAAGAAGATCTTAGGTTGCATCCTGGTTAATCCAACGACTTCCATACGTCACCGAGGAGACCAAATGCACGTTCAGGGTGCCATGAGGCCCACGGAAGTCCAGTAAATCCCTGTAGAGCTTCATTCTTTCCGTAAGGCACGTCCATTTGATCATAATTAGATCAGTTTCCAGATGACCAACGAACGACGGCGACGTGTGTGACCAGCTCTTACTGTGTTCATCGGCGAAAACTCGTTCCAGAAGCTGATAAACAATGAGAGACAGCGTAGTAAGGCTAGAATTCCGCGGAGGGGCAGCTATCAGACCGAGCTGGTCATAAACCATCTCGAAAATCGGCGCTAATCACCTTTATGAGAATGCGTCATGCATCATGTAAATCCATTTTCAGCTCACAAGGGATAGATGAAGAAAATAGTTCCGCGAAAGCGTTCTGGTTGGTACGCTTGTTCGATGTATCGTTGTTGGTCTGGTGCGTTCCCGCTTGCGATGCTGGTCACTTTAGCGACTAGTACCATTCTTCCCGCTAAACCAGTGCTTTGTGTTTCTCATCAAAGACGTGAAGTGTTAGAGAAATAACCAGATAATACAGAATTTTTTCGCAGATGAACTAAGAAAATAGTTTAAAAGCGGGGTTTCAGTGATGGCCCGTACTGGTCGTTAATATGGCCTGCATGGTCAGTTGGAAACGCGCTAGATAATCACATTCAATCAGAGCATCGACCGAATACGAACACACCTCTCTGGGTGCTAGGCCTTTTCGATGCAGCCTGACTTGCCTAGTGCATCTCTTCTCCCAATGTAGGCCACATTGACGGACTCTCACCCCAGACGGAATTTAGAGGAGAGGCCCAGATTCCGTAGAACTTATTAATGTAGAGGGTACGACTTACCAACCCCGGTTTGCTCTACCATAGACAGCTTCCTATCTCAGAATGCCACGTTCATATAGAGCTGCCCTGGACACTGTTTGGGAGGCGGGAGCACACGGGGAACGGTCAAGAGGTACAAAAGTCATGCCCCTCGCCGGTGGGCATACGATCTTCTTCTCACCCCCCCCCCTTGTTCACCAAACCCCAACCCCCTAGGCTTCACCGAGAGTCTAACGGCTGCCTTACGAAACCCTTGAAACGGTCACGCAGAACAGCGGGTGTATCTCCTGAAGCGCTGCCGGAACACACCATCTAATCACATCCAATCACAGCATCGACCGAACACGAGCCAGCCAATCAAGGCAATCTGACCATGCAGGCCCCTCCCCTGACAGTTCCTACTAATACATCCCATGTAGGCCACATTAGCGACTAGTACAATTCATGATGCTGCTTGAAGCTTGCGAAGATTCTTGAGATAATCCGCAACACACTGAGTTTATGAGCAGCTCATGTGGTAACATAACCGAGAAGTACATGTACATATCAGTCGGAGGTAAAGTGCACGGCGCATTCCAGGCAGCAGTTTAGGCGACGAGCTTTAGCCATGTAAATCGGCTATTGTGACTGACTCGTTCTAGATTACCAAGCCATCTCATCACCGATCAGGAAGGCGAAGCACAGAATTCGTTAACGATTCAACCCCGGGTATGCGGGGTAGAAGGAAGAAACACACCCACCCGGGGTATCCCCGCATACCCATTAAATTTTCCCTAGCTTTACTGGTAAAGGATAAATGGTAAATGGATCCTGGGTAAAGGTAAAGCAAATCTCCTGGTAAACTGACCTAACAGCTTGAAAATTCCAGTAAGAAACGGGAGTTTACAGTAAGAATGGTCAACTATTATAGATCAGCGAGAAGTACAATTACTCGCCTTAACCAGGTCTAGCCCTTAAGGTACCGGGCTCAAGCAGCGACATTCTGAGGTTCAGGTGGCTCCTAGTATCGAATAATGACCAAAAACTGAGAAAAGCGAGTAAATCCCAGCAAAATCTTAGAAACTCCGTCCATCTTCGAAGAAGCGGTACATATCGGTTTTCTGCCCTGCCCACGGTAGACCATATATATTCAATTTCAGTTTCAGTAGGAAACCGACGCGGATTCGGATGCCACTGATAGACACTCGGCGACATGTGAAGTGAAGTGAATAGGTGCAGCGTCGCTCGTGCACCAGGCTGGGCGAAAAACCGATAAGTACCGCTCACACAGCCCTATGACGGAAACTTCGCCAGGAAAGGGCACACGAACCCAAAGTGTGGAAACCACTTTACAGCATGCACGGTACGGCAGAGGAGCAACTAGCTGCTGGTGACGGATTGGATCCGTCGCCAGCAGCAGCAGCAGCAGCAGCAGGGCAGGTGGTTCTCCTTGTTCGTTCGGCACCGCTTTGTCTAACCTGCGACTCCGTCGTTGGAGCGCTATGTCGCGGAGGAAACCAGCTGGCCGTCTGGTTTCCGCCGCGGCAACGGCGACGACAACGAGGCGGAGGACAACGGCATCACTTCGGCGACGATCAGCTGATCGTGCCGCTGTCACACCGTCGTCATCGCGCCGTCGAAGCAGTTCAGTTTAAACAGTCGCGGAATTCGCTGTAAAACTGCGCAGCCCAGAGTGCAACGACGGAAACCAACGAAAAACGGGACGGAAGCGATCGGATGGTAGGCAGAGAAGGACACAGCAGCTGAACCTCGTCGTCGTCTCCAACGGGGTGCTCAAGCAGCGCCGCAGCCGACTCATCGAAGCACATCGGCAAACAATAGCGATCGGACGGTTGCATGGCGCATCTTAAGCGGGCCTCGAGCGTGTTTTTTAGACGCTGAAGATAACAGGATCCATGTAGCAAATGTGGGCAGCATTGGAAGGTGGACGCACGCCTCCCAAGGGGGGTACCGGTCGTGGGATCCAAATGCTGCCCATATTCGCGACCAGGACTGACAAAGGTTCCGATAAGGACCCATAAAGATCGTAAAGAAGACCTAGGGTAAAATGGAGACCCATGGAGTCATCGTTGCGCTTCAAACACGTCATAGCCGTCTACGATTCAGAAAAACGGCTCTTTTGAGCTCTATAGAGCACATCAAATAGTACAGTAAATAAAGGTGATTGCATCGTTAGCAGGTGCAAAATATCTCAAACTCAAAAAAAAACTCGAACAGAATTTTTGTTATTCATCGAATAAAAATCGCGACCGGTATTGGACGAGGGCGTGGCGCAGTCCCTTCCTTCTTCACTGGAAAACAGCCGCGTTCCTGCTTTGGAAACAAGTTCTAATCCATTATTTTTCTCAAAAGGAGAGAATTATAAAATTTTTTTTCCTTTGTTCACTTAATGGGACAGCCGAATTAAAAAATTCAAACAAAGTCATAAAAATTTTCCTTCAGCAAAACAAATTTCCAACCATTTCGGACAGTCTCTAATTTAAAATGAAAAGAGCTCGTCTTGATTTTGAAGCTGTTTAGTATAATTTTAACACGCTAGGCTTGTTTAGGTATGAAGTGAATTTTTAAAAAATTTATTCAATTTTCCGATTTGATTTGAAAAGTGCCGCGAAAACCCACCATATATAATGATGGGATATATGTGGAAGGATACGGTATTCCCTCCAGGGACGCTCCTCAAACACGACTGGATGTACGATCAAAACTGAACGGTTCACTGAACCCTCCTCATAATCGAGGCCAATCCCACGCACGTCCGTCCGTCAGTGACCTTAATTCTGTCCCCAACCAGGTTAACATGCACGGAAACGCACTAAAAAGCGGCGAGAAGAAGCTGCTGCGAAGTCGGAGGAAGGATCCGGAAGCCGCGAACACGTGGAGATCATCTTCAAGACATCTGAACCGCCAAGACTTGGCCACTAAACCCTAGCGACGACCAGGGACAACGACGACAGCTGCAATGGCCATTACACCCCGCGCGACGACGGGCGATTGTTCAGCGATGGATGTTTTCCGATGAGCGACCGAGAGAAGTCAAACAATGCGCTTCGTCCATCCCGGTCAATATTATGAGTTTCTCGCCCAGAACGGCTTCAGTGGATCGTAGATGACCTTACCCACAAACCACATTATAGAGTGGACAAGCGGAATGAGTCTGGCGCAATGGCAGCAGGCAACGTGGGCAGGAAGCGATTGGGTTCGCATCCTTTTCGAGCTAGACAAGTCTTCTATTAATAACTCAAACGTAGTACAAGAATTTGGAAGAAGAGTTTCGATTCAGAAAATATTCAACTGTGTTCCACAGATTGGATTCCACAGAAAAGTTGACATATTCGTTATGAGCTTCGAAAAACTCCTAACCTGCTCTCCTGGCTAATTGAGTGTTTGCGACCGCTCTGTCTATTAGGGGGGAGGGGCAAAAGTAATGAGACAAATTGAAAAAAATTCTTTATCTCTCCATAACTCATTTACAACTCAACGATGCTGAGGAATGTATTTGCCATTAAGGGCAATGACCTTGCTACCATCGCAGCCAACTTCCTGATCCCATCCTTCCAGAACTGCTTGGGCCTGGTGCTGATCCACTGCTCGTTTTGGTTGTCGAGGTCCGCTTGGGTCCTTGTGTCCCTTTCCACCAGGAAGTCCTGCAGGCTCAAGAAGTAGCGGAAGTCGCATGAAGAGATGTTCAGCGAATACGGTGGGTGAGGCATGTGAACGTAGCCCAGCTGGGCAAGCTTATCCGTGGTTACTTGTTCCCGATGGGGTGCGGCGTTGTCGAAGACGAGAACCTTGTTGAAGCGCTGCGACTGAATAAGAGCGAGTCGCCGGCCCATCTCTTCTGCTTCGTTCACCATGGCCTTGGAGACCATGACGTGCTTTTGATAAACAGCTTTCAGTATTCCGGCCCATGGGCGCAGACCCAAAAGCTCTGAAGGTGCTTCTCGCCATGAGCATCTCGCCAAACGACGGTCGGTAACAGGTTACCAGGCCTCACCCAGAATGGCTGCTTGGCAGGGTTAAGGTAGAAGACGTGCTTATCATCTTGCGTGACTATTGAGCCCAGGCTGCTCGGCGTTGGGAATAGGGCGAGATTTCCGCGACACAGGTCTACTCGCCAGGCTGGTGTTTCGGCATGAGACAGACTGGGGTTTCGGCATGCTTCTGGAAAGGGCGGAAGTGGTATCTTCCCAGGTGGCCTTCAGTAAGTAGCATACAAACATACAAATACGATAAACACGAAATCAGACTCCAGCCACGGGATATATGGACACGCCATGGAGAGTCTCATTACTTTTGGTCCCCCTAATAGATAAATTCATGTTTGTTATTTTTTGTAAAATACTACATGTATATTTGTTAGTTGCGTTATTGTTGTAGCTGCAGATGTAGTTGTTGTTATTCTGATTGTTGATACCACTACGATCGCACAGGCTTGCCTGTGTAGTAAGTACAGTAGTAAACCCATTTCATGTTATTATTACGGAAAAATAAAAAACATCATTAATATATGTTTCAAAAACTCTGGAAAATTTTCAATGATAGCAATGGAGTTAATGCCCTTTCTACGGATACTTTTGATGAGCATAATAAATACAGATACTGATCTTCTGATTTTCTATATTTTATCGACCATCTACATAGAAATAGCTGTTGTAAATATACTATTCATTTTCATGCTTAAATGAACACTTTTTAGACAAGTCCAGCACTTCCAAAATCAGATGAACATCTCCCAATTCAAAACGAGCTCCTTTCACATCGAACTAAAGACTCTCCACAGGTTGGAAAGGTTGGAAAAAATTTTGTTCGCGAAAAATTGTGATAATGTGAATAAATGGAAAAATTTGTAAAAATGCGTGAAATTTTAGTATAACTCTTTGAAGTTTTACTTCTCCTACCCAATAAGTGAACACAATGCTTGAAACTTTATGAGATTGTCAATTATTGAGGAAAAATAATGGATTAAAGCTTGAAGCTTACGTTAAAGAGCAGAAAGGAGGGCACTTTTCTGTCAGAAAAAAGGATTGCGCCATGCCCTCGTCCAAGAAGTCGCAATTTTTATTCAACTGATAGCAGAGTTTCTGTTTGTATGGAATTTTATACACGTAAACACATGTCCTCACTTTGGCACTTCATGTAAGCAGCATTTACACCATCAATCAATTAAGCACTGCGACAAACTTTTTGAGTGCATGGCGCAAGCTCGTATTTTATCTCACTAAATGAGTTCTAAGTTGTTGCGCATTAAACATAAATTAAATTGAATTAATTAGTTTTTCTAAAAAATAAAATTTTTAGAATCTATCCTAATCGGGAGCGCGCACAGTGATTCGCGTCTCTTATCCCTTCCCAGTTTCTACGAGACTTTCAAGAGCTGTTCCATGGTGCGAGGATTTTGTTTCAGGGGATCTTGTTGTATGACATGAAATGATTTACACAGTTGACACTTTAAGACTGCCCCTCCCGACTAGGATAGATCTAAATTTTAAAAATCATTACACTCATTTGCGACGCAGAACCAAAAAAACTTCCAGTAGATTACCAAATTTTCCTTGGACAGAAAATTATTGTAACCATCTTGAAGAGTCTGCAAGAAGAGCTCGTTTCGATTTGGAAGACGTTCACTTTGGTTTCAGAAGCATCAACTGTGTTTAGAGGAGTGTCCAATTTGACGTGAGCGCAGCTGAGGCGCCGCCGACCACAGCGAACAACAGCTGATGCCGGCCCATCATGCAGCGGAGGAGGGAGGTTTCCGCTGCAGAAATACAGCTGCCAGTTCGTCAAACTGACGGCACAGAGGTCGTCCGGAAGCAGCACAGACCTTTGATGGACGGAACGGTTGAGATTTACGTGAACAACTAGAAGAAACCGAAAATTTGAAAGAATTTGTGGGAAGTGTTTATTTATTTAATAGTTATTTATTATAGGCAATCAACAAAAGGGTACTTAACAAGAAACATTAAAAAACCACCTAGTTTTACAGGAATGATAACACTAAAATAGCGTAAATTGTTTCTAAACATTAGACGTAGCTTTTTTATAAGGGATATGAATATTATTTCAGACCTGTAAGCTACTTCGGTTTTTTGTCGTGTCTTCGAGAGAATTCTTAAGGGACACATAGTAAAGCATTTGGAAGCCAGTAGCATAATTTCACCTTCTCAACATGGGTTCGTAAACGGAAAATCGGTTGAAACTAACCTTTTTGAATGTGTAACTCAGTGGTCTAAAATACTAGAAGATAAGAGTGCATGTGATGTAATATACCTTGACTTTGCTAAAGCTTTTGATAGGGTAAGCCACACCAAGTTAATCTATAAAATCCAAAAGTTGAATTTTCACCCAGTAGTGATCAGATGGATTGAAGCATATCTGAGTGGCAGGACTTTTCAAGTAAGAGTGAGATCTTCATTTTCTACGGTTCGGAATGCGAAAAGTGTTGTACCGCAAGGAGGGGTACTTTATCCGATTTTGTTTAACATCTTTCTAGCCGAGTTGCCTAACATGTTGGAAGGATGTGGAGTAATCTGCAAACAGTATGCGGATGATCTGAAATTTTTTCGCAGAATTGATTTCCCCTGGGACTGTCAAAAAATTCAGGATGCAATCTCTACTATATTTCAATGGTCCGAAGAGTGGCAGCTCCCCTTGGCTCCTCATAAAAGAATGCATTTACGTGTCGGTAGCTCACAACACAACAGTGCCTACAGGATAAATGGCGAAGTTATTCAAACAGTGAATTCTATAAGGGATTTAGGTTTCCTATACAACCACAAACTCGATTTCTCAGACCACATTCAAAACATACAAAATAAGGCATACTTACGTACATTCCAGTTGTTTAAGGCCCTTTCGACTACTAGTACAAAAGTATTGTTGAAGGCATATAAGATTTACACCAGACCAATTCTGGAGACTGGCGCGACAGTATTTAATTCCAGCAAAAGGAAACATGTAGCCGCCATTGAAAGGTGTCAAAACAATTTCACGAGAAAGACATATATACTATACTTGTGCTTTTTTAAAATTTTTCGAATGAACGAATAATCGAATAACCCGATTTTTTCGGTTATTCGAATTTCCGAATAATCGAATAACCCCATTTTTCGAAAATTCGAATGAGCGAATGATCGAATAACTCCATTTTTTCAGTTATTCGAATTTCCGAATAATCGAATAACTCCATTTTTCGTTTATTCGAATTTCCGAATAATCGAATAACCCCATTTTTTGGTTATTCAAATTTCCGAATAATTGAATAACCCCATTTTTTGGTTATTCGAATTTCCGAACAATCGAATAACCCCATTTTTCGTTTATTCGAATTTCCGAATAATCGAATATTCGAAAAAATCGAATAATCGAATAAACTTCACTATAACTTATTACACCCGGTGCAAAACAGGTTCACCCCAGGTTTGTCCATTGGTATCTGCCGAGGCTCAGTAACGTTACCATCGTATTTCTCACTATGGAAAACTTCTATAGAAGATTTCTAAGCAGTTTATCTTAACTGTGCAGGATACCACGAACTTTAACTGAAAATTTAAGAAATGGATACCGGTGCAGAATATAAGTTCGCTTCATAGAAAACCTGATTAATCACAAAAGTACCTACAGACAAGGTAAGATTAGTACTTCATCACATCACCTCTGTTGTAAGCAATATCGAAAATTCTATTTGGCATGCTACTGATTAGGTTATCAATAACAGTTCGCTCAAAATTGGCCCATGCATGAAGTATGGCGTTCTTCAGATCAGAAACCGATGTCTCAGTGGTTCCATTTTTGTACACTTTGTGTACAAGAATGTCCTACAAGCTTTCTAGTTTTCGGGTTGAGATCTGAAGAACAACTAGGCCACTTCAAAGGTTGAATTCTGTTGGAGTTAAGCCAACCTGTAGTTGACTGCGATACGTGTACGTGTGGATGCATTATCTTGTTGGAAAATAGGTTGTGCCTACGAAATCTTCTGAAATGTGGCAGAAGGTAATCTCCGAGCAATTTCTGGCAGTCTTCACTGTTCATACACGAGACGAACTCCAAGCCAAATAGTCCGTATCCAGAAAACGCAGCACAAACCATGAGACTTCCGCCGACAAAGTAGCGCCTGTGAAATCCTCGCTTCTCTCTCCTCAAATCTCTCCAATAGTGTCTGTACCCGTCGGGCCCATCAAGATTCCACTTCTTTTACACTACTGGAGAGATGTGAGAAAAGAGGTCGAGTATACTCTAGGCGCAACTTTGGCGGTGGAAGTCTGCGTTTTCTGGATGCCGACTTGCCTCGGAAGTTCGTCTCGTGTAGGACGAACAGTGAAGAGTACCAGGAGTTGCTCCGAGATCACCTTTTGCCATATTTCAGAAGATTTCGTGGGCACAGCCTCATTTTCCAACAAGATAATACATCCATACACGTATCTCAGTCAACTGCATGTTTATTTTATTTTATTTAGTTATTTATCCAACACGTTCGCGATAAGTGCAAGCGGCAGAAAAAAATATTACAACAGCACAACAACATGAAGACACACATAGAGCGAGTCAAACCAATGTCGTATGAGGAGAAAGGGCCACCTTCAGCTTACTCCTAGGTCGGCTGATAAGAATCTTCTCAGGCTCCCCTTTTGTTTGAGACGCGCGCAGATCAAAGAATTTGGAGCCTCCAAAGCGCGAAAAGTGAATTAACCTATAAACCCGACAAATATCAAAGAATTTCCTGAGAGAATCCAATGTGTGAAGTCCCAGGTATTTGTTCCTTATCGATGCTTTAGGTACCTGATAGTAAAGGAACCCGCCAATGCGAATAAGAACCTTGCTAATGTAGTTATTCTGCACCTTTTCCATAAGGTTTGTAAGAGGTTGGCTCAACTCCAATACAGTTTAACTTCTGGAGTGGTCTAGTTGTCCTCCACATCTCACCCCTGATAGAGAACTTGTGGGGCATTCTTGTACACAAAGTGTACGAAAATGGAACCACTTACACTTCGGTTTCTGATCTGAAGAACGCCATACTTCATGCATGGGCCAATGTTGAGCGAACTGTTACTGATAGCCTAATCAGTAGTATGCAAATAGAATTCTCGATATGGCTGCAACGAAGGTGATGTGAGGAAGTACTAATCTTACTTTGTCTGTAGGCATTTTATGATTAATCAGGTTTTTTATGAAGGGAACTTAAATTTTGCACCGGTCTCCATCGTTAAACTTTCAATAAAAGTTCGCGGTATCCTGCACTGATGAGATAGCCTGCTTAAAATTCTTCTATAGAGGCTTTCGATAGTGAAGAATACGACAGTAACATCGCTGAGCCTAGGCAGCGGATCCTTCGGGTGCTAATGGACAAATCGGGAGTACCTATAATTTTGCACCGAGGTGTATTGATAAGGACGATGCGATTTTTGTGTTAGCCAATTTCGTTTGATATCGTTTACTCAGGGCGCGTGTAGCGCAGTCGGAGGAGGCGCCGGCTGTCGCGTGCACCCGATACCAGATTCCTGGTTCGGATTTCCCGCCCAGGCCAACCAAGCCTTCCATCCCTCCGGGGTCGGTGAATTGGTACCAGACTTGTCTGGGAAGGATAGAGCGCTGACCTGGCCACCGCAAGTTATTGTATGGCCAAAGACGCATTCAAATCGCCTCCACGACATCCTGTAGAAGTAGAATGCGTGGCGCCTCCCAAAAGGGATTGAGTAACGCCGTCCTTTATCCTTTATTCTTTATCGTTTATTCACTTCAAAAGCGCATTGTGTAGGTTCAAGTAAGTGTAGTAAAGTAAGTTCAACGACAACATTCGCCAGAGACAAAATAAAAGAATAGAATTCTTTTGAAAAATTCAAATAATGGAGATATTCAATATCTTCTAATAACCGTTGACAATACTCGTTAAGATGGCAAGACATGAAAACTTTTTTCTTACAAAACAAATCCAACAAAAAGAATTCCTACAGAAGTACATGTGCAAAACATCTACGCACAAGTGCAATGTTTTGCGAAAAAAAAACCGTTCACTCCATTTGTTCATTTCATTATCTCACAGGAATCGTCAGCCAATCAAATTGTGGAGTTATACACCATTTTCAGTCGAAATTCAGCGTTTTTGAAATAAATTTCGACGTTCTTCTGGAATCTTCCCCGTGTAACAACGTTGAATTTGATTTGAAAAACTTTGAATTTAAACTGAAAGTGGTATATAATCGTGTCATATAAGCAAACTGTGAGCTTCAGTCCCGAAGTAATCGAGGTCGCTGAACACGAATCTTAAGTTAGTTTCTGCAGTAACGGTTGCCGTCAACAGATATTAATCAAATTGTTGATTTTTCGTAAATATCACTCAACAAGCTCGAAACTTCAAGCCTGAGGTAATCGAGGTCACTGAACAAGAATCTGAATTCATTTTTTAATTTTCCTTCGAAATTTGTGTTTATTGTAGAAGTTTCGTAGAGGATTCAAGTGTATGACATTGATGACAGTCGTGGTCGCAGAGAACGCAAATGTGAAGTTAGATTTTGAAAATATCGACGAAGACCGGTCATACAATTGATTCACCTCAACGAATTCCCTATAGAAAATCAATAGCTCGATCAACTTCAACTGATAATTTCAAAAACGAACTTAAGATTTGTGTTCAGCGGGATCGACTACCCCAAGGGCTGAAGTTTCGGACCGCAGTTGATCGCCATCAGCTGCGGTCAGTATCGCCAATACGCCATGCCACTCCAGTTGTGATGGACTGATGGAAGCACGCACGCGCGCACACACACTACTCTTCTATGTATAGTAGGATATTGAATGCGTTTTAACGGTAGCTGTGAGCTCCTCGACAGTGCTATCGAAAACAATCGTCACCGAAATGAACGTCGCTTACAAAAATCATCATTATGGCACATTCGAAACAACCGCGTATTCGAAATTCGAATAATATTCGAACTTCCGTACCTCGAATAATCGAATTCGAATACTTATTCGAATTTTCGAACCTTGAATAATCGAACTCGAATAATTATTCGAGGTTGCGAACCTCGAATAATCGAATTCGAATAATTATTCGAATTTGCGAAACTCGAATAATCGAATTCGAATAATTATTTGAATTTGCGAAACTCGAATAATCAAATAATCGAAAATCGAATTCGAATAAATTATTCGAATAATTATTCGAATTCGATTATTCGAGCACAAGTATAATATATACGTAGTTGTGGATTGACCTATCGCAGTATCCCTAATGCTAGGACTAGCAACATCCATCTCAAGCTGCCATCCCCTGAATCTAGAAGGAAAGTAATTGATGTATCAATGGTGTACAAGATACTCAATGGTTTGACAAAGGTAGATATAGAACAATTCTTCTCTCTTAGACGCTCTAACACCAGAGGATAGGATTACAAACTGGTAGTAGCTAAGGCACGATCAAGTGTCATGGCTAGCACTTTTGCCACTAGAGCGGGGTCATCGTATAAAGCACTGATGAGGAATACTCCCCATTTCACCCGGCTCTCTGCTTTCAAGAAGTTCGCAGCTGTCAAGCTACTTACAGGTTAGTGGTGCACAAGTATGAGCCGAATTCAGAGAAAGCACAATCTTGTAGTCGTTGCTGTGCCTTATTTTGTCGCTCGTTTGAATTACTACTCCATAATATGTTTGTGTCATCGCTTCCACTATGTTTACTGTTGGTCTTTTGCTTTTGCTTTTGTTTGACGTTCGTCTTATGCGACGTAATAAATATAATATATAATATAATTATGGACGGTACGATGAATAGGATCGGCTAACTGTAAGTCCGACTCTACCGCTAGCTGACCAATGATTTCTTTCTTTTCTGGAGTAGCTCAGCTGAGGCAGGCTTGCATGCGAGGAATTAAACAGTGACAATGTAGTCAGAGTACGGGATTTAGGCCCAGCTAGTACACTTAAAGTAGGACGCTTGGCGTATACCAAAATGACCATCGCAAATGCTTCTGGCCTTCACCTTATATCGCTCTACAAGGAAATGCTAGTGCTGGTTTTCTGGCGTTTTTATTTCCAAAGCAGTTCGAAGAAGAAGCGTCTGAAACGGTCACTATTTACGCAACACATTTGAAAAAGGTCCACTAGTACTACTTGACCAAATCGCTTGGAATAGCCCACAAACTTCACCCCCTCGATGCATTCTTCTTCTAATTCATATTCTTCTTCGTTGATTCAAAAACACGATGAAGGTAAATTCGACCCGGACAACGTCTACTTTCAGGGGAGAAACTATTATAGAAAACGTTGCCTAACACGATCTGACCTACCGCGGAAGGATCGAAGGAAATCGGTTTGTCTGGGCGGGAATAGAACCAGTAAAATCGATTCGAGGTCCACGTGAGAAAATACATCTACCACCCTATTGCACTAGGGACGCCTTTAAAAATGGTACGCCACCATTTCCAACACAGGAGTCTATCCCGCATATGAGTGTGGAACACAATTAGAGTTACAATGCAAGCAGATGAGCACCATGCGATTCTGGACACTTTCAGGTCATAAAAAATAATTAATTAATTAAATAATTAAATAACGGATGGCGCAACTCTACAAGAGATCGCTTTTTGCCACTCCCAGGCATGCATGCGTAATATATAAGCATAAGGGAAGCCATTATTCAATCCCTGTATAGGATGCGCCTCGTATTCTACTTCTATGGGATGTCGTGGAGACGATTTGAATGAGTACTTGGCCATACAGTGAATTGCGGTGGCCAGCCCATGGACATATCAGTGGCTTACCCTTCCCAGCCTTACGTTCATTGACCTGAAGAAGGCATTCGACTCCGTCGAGACTGAAGCGGTCATGGAAGCCCTGCTCACCCAGGGCGTTCCTACTCAGTACATCAGAGTCCTTCGAGAGCTGTACAGTGGATTCACGGCCAAGATCTCACCATTCTACAACGACGTCGTCATTGACGTGAAGAGAGGGGTTCGACAAGGGGATACCATATCCTCGAAGCTCTTCAGCGCCACCCTCGAAAACGTCATGCGCGAACTAGAATGGGATGACATGGGAGTGAAGGTCGACGGCCGGCAACTGCACCATCTTCGCTTCGCTGACGACATCGTGCTCATAACCCCGAGCATCAGTCAGGCGGAACGAATGCTGGCCGACTTCGATCGTGTATGTGGAAGCGTTGGACTGCAGCTGAATCTTACGAAGACGATGTTCATGAAGAACGGATGGGTTTCTGATGCCCCATTCTCGCTCAACGGAACGAACATCTCCGAATGCTCCAGCTATGTGTATCTGGGTCGCGAAGTCAACATGGCCAACGACCTAGCACCAGAGCTGAGCAGGAGGAAACGAGCGGCTTGGGGAGCTTTCAAGAGCGTCGAAGAAGTCGCGAAGAAGACGAAGAACGTCCGACTCCGTGCCCACCTATTCGACTCCACTGTTCTTCCTGCCCTAACATACGCCTCAAAGACCTGGGCTATGCGAAAGCAGGATGAACACGCGATCAGCGTCGCGCAGCGTGGAATCGAGAGGACGATGCTCGGAGTGACACGACTCACGCAAGTGAGAGAAGGCCTCCGGAGTTCCGAGCTTCGCCGACGTTCGAAGATCAGAGACGCTGTCGCATGGGCCAAGTCGTCGAAAATTAGGTGGGCCGGCCACGTAATGCGATTCGCAGACACCCGCTGGACGAGAGCCGTCACAGACTGGATTCCGCGGGATGTCAAAAGAACACCGGGACGCCCACCAACGCGTTGGTCGGACTTCTTCGTGAAAGCCCTGAACGACCGATATGACGCTCTTCGTGTCCCTCGAGCGAGGAGGATCCATTGGACCACTCTGGCACGCGACAGGGACGAATGGAGACGCTGCTGGCGCCCGCTCGAGCAAGTCGATGATCAACGGGACGACAGGTGATACAGGTGATACCCTTCCCAGACAACTCTGGCAGCAATTCACCGACCACGAAGGCAAGAACGCATGGATGACTTGGAAGGGAGACGAACCCCGGATCAAATGTGGGGTAGGAAGGGGACACAGTCAGGGCCTTCTCCAACTACGCCATCATGCGCATACGTGGAATAACGCATATTGCCGACGCATCACACTACCACTTTAACAAAAAAAAAACAGGAATAAAAGGGGAAGAAGATAGGAGGTAATATAAAAGTGAACGAGTACAGCAATGAAAACTTCTCTGCAGCTAACGCGCTCCGCGGCCAATCTCGAAACCCACATTCACTTTTTGTGTTAGGCCTATGTCATACCACCGCTCACCCCGAGCGACGCCTAATGATATGCTCCCATATCGATCGGGCGGCGCGATGGAAGCATATCATTAGGCGTCGCTCGGGGTGAGCGATGGTATGACAAAGGCCTTAGGGCCTGTTCATACTTCGTGACAGCAGCGACAAGAGCGACGAGAGCGCAGCGTGGACAGCGAGTGCAGCGCGCGGAGATATAAACAGGCGACTAAATCGACCAGAGCGACAAGAGCGACTAGAGCGACAGCGCCGGCGCTCGAGTATGAACAGTTTTTGGCGGCGCCCGCTCGGTTCTAATCGATTTGCATGTTTTGCCCGGGCGACGAGAGCGCAGCGCGCGTGGCGTCCGTGGCGTGCGCAGAACCGGCAAGTATGAACAGGCGACAAGAGCGACTGTAGCGACAGCGCCGGCGCTCGAGTATCAACACTTTTCGGCGGCGCCCGCTCGGTTCTAATCGATTTGCATGTTTTGCACAGGCGACGAGTCGCTCTTGTCGCGGAGCATGAACAGGCCCTTATTCATCTCAACGGTTTTGGGGCCATTTCTTTGCATTTTTCATTAATGTTTCAAGCGAAATCATAACTAAAAATAGTCAACTCGGATACAATAGCTTTATAAAAATTTTCAAATCACTCCCATGGAATCAATTCAGCTGGCAAGGAATGCTTCACTCCACCACCCCTCCCCGGAAATGGCTTTTTTGTGCTTCAGTCGTTGATGATAGTGTGTCCTATTTGGAGGGGACCACCTATAATCCGTGCAGTTGCGTTCCTCTCCTGTACCTCACTACCACCCCCCCCCCCCCACCTCCAACCCTCCCCCTTTCCCGAACTAGGAGATCACACCCTCTACTTCCACTACAGACCCATGGCTTATAGTACGCATACATAACAACAGTAAGGACTGCGCCCAACAGTCTTCAGGATACCAAATGCAATCCGTAGCACAGCCATCGGAGGGCCTGACCCACATATGGGCCAGATAGAAAGAGTGGCAAGACACACGTGAAGCTTCGAATTAATGGGCAAGCACAACAAGCAGCTAATTAAGAAGAGCGGTATCGAGGCTTAGGACGGAGATAAAAGAGACTTTGACGTGGTTTCATCCATCAATTGCTTCAGCCTAAAGGATAAAGATTTGACATTCAAAACAAACCAAAATCGACGAATTTGGAGAACAAATCTTTACGGGAAGACGTAGAGTAGCAAATAAGCAGCGCCAGAGACGTAGAAGAAGAAAATCGATCGAAGAATTCGAAAGAATAACACTCTGAAGGCAAGCTGATCGACCACCCATCGCGGGTCAATGGACCCACCACAATCCATGCCACCACCCGGTGGAATCGATAGAGCAAAGGCGGTCACAGATGGCCCGGAATGCCCCCCCCCCCCACGCCGTCTGATGTTCCATTGTTGACCCCAGATGATGCAAACGATGATAATTGCCGTCCGCACAGTCGTCGGCAGACAGACGGCAGCCGTCGGAAACAATTTCGGCCGGCCAATCAGCCCGGTAACTCGCTTTGTGTGTAGGTAACGAAGCAGACGACGAACGACCTGTGTCAGGAGATGAGCACGAGTTCCAGCCGTGTGACACACACACCATGAGCAGCAGACAACACAGCCTGGGTCGCAGAAGAAGTCTGGGAGTCCCTCCTGCATATCCAGAATCGTCGAGAAGCTTGAAAGAATTACGGCTTTTTTCATAGCGTGCATCGAATTCAGCTCAGAAAGGGCTTACGGCGAATGCTTGAAGGCATCTTGAATTTTTAGAAAAATCATTTCAGAAATTCACACTTCTGAAATTCAGGAAACTTTTCGCAAAAGTCAATCCTTAATGGAAGTCACATTTAAAAAAAAATCAAAAAATCACTAAAATTCAGGAAATTTTTCGCATGTGTCTATCCTTTCTTGAAGTAACATTTGAAAATAAATGAAAAATGTATCAAAATTAATTTAAAATTTCGCTAAAATTAAGCACACCTCTCGCATGAGAGCTTATCCTTCCTGGAAGTTATATGAAAAACTTCAAAAAAATCAAAATTATTTCAAAGTTAAGCAAATTTCAAGCAAATTCGCGCGAGCTTATCCTTCCTGGGTTACATCAAAGTTATTTTAAAATTGAGTAAAGTTCAGGAAACGTCTCGCATAAGCCTATCCTTAATGGAAGTCACATTATAAAAAATCAAAAAAAAAACACGCAAAATTCAGGAAATTTTTCGCATGTGCCTGCCTATCCTTCCTGGAGGATATATCGAAAATTTTCAAAAATATAAGACATTAAAATTATTTCAGAGTTAAGCAAACTTCAAAAATTTATCGCACGAGACCATCCTTCCTGGATGTTACATCAAAATTATTTCAAAGTTGAGTAAGATTCAGAAAATTCTTCGCATGACCCTATCCTACGATCCCAGAAGTTACATCAAAAAATTCAAAAATTATATAAAATTATTTCCTAGCAAATTCTTGGCACGAACCTCTGTCCCCTTAAAGCTGAACGAAAAAAATGAAATTCCATCTAAGCGTCTCGCATTCCGCCCCTCTATCTAAAGCGTGACAGTTTCATCAAATTTTCATCGAATTCTTCTGAATTCCTACACATCTAACATCTAAGCCATTGTGGGATACGCCACGCACTCTACTTCTAAAGAATATCGTTGAGGCAATTTGAAGACCTATACGAATACCAATGGCTTAAGAAGGACAACCGATGGATCTGGGTCACTGCAGGGCAGTGCTTAGACAAATCCACTACTAATTCATCGAGATTGAGAGAATGGCTTGACGGGTGCGATACCCGATCCTTTCCAGCTTGGGCAGGCTGCACGCGAGAGTCGACCGCTCTACCGACTGAGCTACACTCTCACAATTAAAAATCAAACAAGCTGTAACCTAATTTTTAGATTCATCAATTTTTACTACATAATTTCAATTTTAATTTAATTACTTTATCAATACATCAAATTTTAAAAGCGACATTTTAGATCGGAAGAGCCTACACAGTTCTCTACGAAGTCCAGAGCAAATACTAGGCACATTTTGCCTAGCAGAAAGAGGCGCCGACTGGCAGACAGACCAGGAATCGATTGAAAGTTCGGTACCGCTCACGCTAACCAAGCCTCTCTTCGCTACGAAGTCGATGAAAACACCGGCGACTTGTCTATCAGCAGTCGTTCTATGGGTGAAATAGAGCAAGTTAAATTGCCTTCACGACATCCCGTAGAAGTAGAACGCGTGGCGCATTCCACAGAGTGAGAGTGACTTCTTGCTGTTATCTTTATATTCAGTTGAAAAATAACCGTGTTCCTTGTTTCGTAGAAAAGCATACGGTCGAGCTACAGTACTATAAGTGCAGTTTAGGGTTCTACTGCGCCTTCAGGTTAGTTCAGCCTTCAGTTCCTCTACTCTCTCAGGTAAATAGCTTTCATATCGGTCGTGTAAAAGAAGAAGGACTCGACTGGCCCTCTAAGTCGATGTATGAACTGAAAATTACCTCGCGATGTGAACGGGGAGTATGTCGAGTGCACGGCGCGTTCTTGAGGGAAGGATGAAGGAAACCACAAGCGAATAGCAAGCTATCTTGAGAGACAAATATTTTTCAAGGTCAGATCGCAATATCAATGACAAAGTCTAAAGTCAAAACAAACCTTCAGAAGTCAGAAATCAATGTTTTCAGAGAAAAAATCAGTTCAAATCATGGCGAACTAGTAAAAAGAGCTACAGGACTCCTAGGGCCTAAGCATGAGCACAGAATTGGGCAGGCGACCGAAGGAAGCACTGCCTCCGTCTTCGTCATCGTCCACAACTCGAAACCGATGCGACCGAATGGCAGGCAGTCAGCTGATGACGCCTGCGCCGCCGCCGGCGCCGGCGCCAGACGTAGGCGACGAGGGGCGCGACGGAGACGACGACGATGGCGCCGCCGTCGCCGTTGCCGACGTAGAGGCAGGAGACAGACGGAGGAGGGCCGCCTGAGTGCATGTGAGTCCGACCGGCCGACCTCCTCTCAGCGGGGCGGGTCACACACGCCGACGACACCTGAGAACATGGACGGCAGCTCCAACCGAATCCCTGCCGATGGCATGGAAGGGTAAGTCAGCTAAGGACTCAGGACAGCCGGAGGGGGTTTCCTGAACTCGTTAGGCAGCTTCCATGGGACAGCAACGACGTTATGTGCCGATTTAGAGCTGCTTCTAAGGATTCTGAATAAACGGACCTATATGTCGAAGCATCAGAAGGTCATGTCTTCCAAAGCCTCTGTTAGGGAAAGGAAGTAGGTTATTTTTATGAAAAAAATATTAAACAAAACGGAGTATATGTCGCGCAGGTGAGCAGCATTGGTAGGTGGGAACGCTTAAACCAATCAGACCGCATTGAATGGGCATGCCATTCAGAGAGAGCATGTACAGTTGGTACCCTGATGGGCTGGCATGTATGCGGTCTGTGCTCTGCCTGGTAATCATTGGCTGGCGCGCTCCCACCTACCAATGCTTCTCACCTAAGCGACATGTACCCAAAACAGCAATTTTTTAAGAAAAAAAGGCGTGAAAAACCACAATAATTATGCATCAACACAATATTTCCAGCGGATATCGTGGAAGTAAATCCAATGCGTACTCGCCGTACGCCAGGACTCGTGGTGTCCAGCCAAAGTCTTTACCCTTTCCCGGCAGTTCAGTTACATTTTACTGATCCCCAATGATTTCAAGGCCAGGCTGGGCTAGGCAGAACCCTAATCTTCTGTTTTAAAGGTGATTTTAGACGAGTTTCGGTCGAATCTGTACCAAGAAATCGTCAAGGCTAAGGAAAACACCGCTTTCGTTGGCTCTACAGCCAAGTACCAGTTTAAAAACACCGAACAAGTGCGTCCATCCTTACCAGACACACTTCCTGCAACGAGCAAACCAAATGCAAAACATTCTCCCCGGCCGGGAATTGAACCCGGGTCTCGCATGTGACAGACGCGGATACTCACCACTATACTACCGAGGACCTGGCTTCGAGGCGCTGGGTATTCGCTATCAGGCAGCGGCAGTGGCCGCGGCCGCTGTGACTGCTGCCTGCATAAACACGGCACGTGCCCATCTCGTCCGCTGCTGGGAGTGAGTGGGTGATGCACTCAGCTCCGCCGAAAAAGTGGGACATGACGTCTCTCCTGAATCTTGAAGAAGCACCACCATCTCCTGAATACTTCGGCGGCAAGTCAAGGAGGAAATTTTTGCAGATTTTTTCCTTTTTGTAGGCTTTTTCCGAATAAGAAGTATCGCCTTATACCACCTCCAAGATGGACGTATTCCTTTACTGGCAAAATACCATATTTTAGCTGCGCTTTGTAAAATGGTGACCAGTAGCGCAGTAGAAGGAGGCGCCACCTTAATTCTGGACCAACCGACAAGCCAGTCATCCAGCCAGCCTTATGCAGCTTTACGGGCAATCGCTTCTCCTTTCCGCGCTGCAAATCTTCCTTTTCAAGTCCATAAAAAGGATAAACGATAGGAGCGGCGTTACTCAATCAACTTTGGGATGCGCCACGCATTCTACTTCTACAGGATGTCGTGGAGGCGATTTGATTTATTTGGTCATACTATGACTTGCGACGGCCAGCCGATGAACAAATCAGCGCGTTGTCCTTCCCAGACAAGTCTGGTACCAGTTCATCTACCCTGGAGGGATGGAAGGCTTGGCTGGGCTGTCCGAGAAATCCGAACCAGGAACCTGGAATCGGGTGCACGCGATATCCGGCACCTCTTCCAACCGCGCTACATGCGCCTTTTAAAGTCAATAACAACACTAAACGAGCTAAAGGAAAAGGATACGAGTTTCATGGTAGAAACCGATTCTCCTGTGCACGACAGGAGAACAAATACTCGCGGTCCAGCCTAAAAGCCTTTCGTCCACCATATGTCCTAGTCGAGAATATGGCCAGCATTAGGAGATCGAAACCTGCCAGCCAATTAGACTGGACCGCATGGCCGATCCAGGTACATCGATTGGCTGGTGTTCGGTCGATGACCTGCTTGGTTATGATTCGCTGACGCGTTCCCACCATCCAATGCTGTTCACATTCGTGACATGAGCATCTTGCCTCGCTGAAAATCATTTCAAAATTCAAAGACACACACACACAAGATTCTTAGGATTTGGCCTCGAAATGCAATTCTTGCCTTCTTGGAGCTCTGGGGCCAGATTCATGAATCGCTTACCGCCCTCTAACGGTGAAAATACCGCCAACCCCTGATATGACATTCATGAGCACCGGTATTTGGCGGTATTCTTACCGTTAGAGGACGGTAAACGGTTGACGAATCTGGCCCCCTGGTCCCCAGCCTTTTCAGTTGGCTAAAAGAAGGTCGCTACTTTATTGAGACTGCTACTGACTATAATTTCGGTACATGTCGAGTAGGTGAGCAGCATCGGTAGATGGGAGCGAGCCAGCCAATGACAACCAAATAGAGCACAGACCGAACACATGCCAGCCCATCAGTGTACCAACTGTATATGCTCTCTCTGAATGGCATGCCCATTCATTGCGGTCTGATTGATTTAGGCCCTCCCACCTACTAATGCTGCTCACCTACGCGACATATACCATAATTTCTTCTTTTTGCTCATTATTGTTTAATTTTTTGCCTCTTTTCTAAAGGGTTCTTAGACAACAGATTAATTAATAGATAATGGAACAGACTTATAATTATAATATTAAGAACAGAATTAGAATTATAAAATCAATAGATAATGGAT